>SJYX01015280.1:58987-70161 GCA_006410675.1 Oreotragus oreotragus | reverse complement strand
CTCACTCCAGTATTCTTGCCTGAAGAATTCCATGGACAAAGGAGACTCTGTCTCTTATACACATCTAGATGTGTATAAGAGACAGGAACCTGGACTGGAGATTCGTTTCATATATGATATTATACATGTTTCAGTGCCATTCTCCCAAATGATCCCACCCTCACCCTCTCCCACAGAGTCCAAAAGACTGTTCTATACATCTGTGTCTCTTTTGCAGTCTCGCATACAGGGTTATCGTTACCATCTCTCTAAATTCCATATGTATGCATTAGTATACTGTATTGATGTTTTTCTTTCTGGCTTACTTCACTCTGTATAATCGGCTCCAGTTCTATCCACCTCATTAGAACTGATGAACAAATGTATTCTTTTTAATGGCTGAGTAATACTCCATTGTGTATATGTACCACAGCTTTCTTATCCATTCATCTGCTGATGGACATCTAGGTTGCTTCCATATCCTGGCTATTATAAACAGTGCTGTGATGAACATTGGGGTACATGTGTCTCTTTCAATTCTGGTTTCCTCAGTGTGTATGCCCAGCAGTGGGATTGCTGGGTTATAAGGCAGTTCTATTTCCAGTTTTTTAAGGAATCTCCACACTGTTCTCCATAGTGGCTGTACTAGTTTGCCTTCCCACCAACAGTGTAAGAGGGTTCCCTTTTTTCCACACCCTCTCCAGCATTTATTGCTTGTAGACTTTTGGATTGCAGCCATTTTGACTGGCATGAAATGGTACCTCATTGTGGTTTTGATTTGCATTTCTCTGATAATAAGTGATGTTGAGCATCTTTTCATGTGTTTGTTAGCCATTTGTATGTCTAAACGTAAGACCAGAAACTATAAAACTCCTAGAGGAGAACATAGGCAAAACACTCTCCAACATAAATCACAGCAGGATCCTCTATGACCCACCTCCCAGAATATTGGAAATAAAAGCAAAAATAAACAAATGGGACCTAATTAAAATTAAAAGCTTCTGCATAACAAAGGAAACTATAAGCAAGGTGAAAAGACAGCCTTCAGAATGGGAGAAAATAATAGCAAATGAAACAACTGACCAACTAATCTCAAAAATATATAAGCAACTCCTGCAGCTCAATTCCAGAAAAATAAATGACCCAATCAAAAAATGGGCCAAATAACTAAATAGATGTCTCTGCTTTTTAATATGCTGTCTAGGTGGCTCATAGCTTTTCTTCCAAGGAGCAAGCATCTTTTAATTTCATGGCCACAGTCACAATCTGCAGTGACTTTGGAGTCCAAGAAAATAAAGCCTGTCACTATTTCCATTGTTTCCCCATCTACCGGCCATGAAGTGATGGGACTGGATGCCATGATCTTAGTTTTCGGAATGTTGAGCTTTAAGCCAATGTTTTCACTCTTCTTTTTCAATGTCATCAAGAAGCTCTTTAGTTCTTCTTCGCTTTCTGCCATAAGGGTGGTGCCATCTGTATATCTGAGGTTCTTGATATTTCTCTTGGCAATCTTGATTCCAGCTTGTGCTTCATTCAGTCCAGCATTTCACATTATGTACTCTGCATATAAGTTAAATAAGCAGGGTAACAATGTACAGCCTTGACATACTCCTTTCCCGATTTGGAACCAGTCAGTTGATCTATGCCCAGTCCTAAATGTTGCTTTTTGACCTGCATACAGATTTCTCAGGAGGTAGGTCAGGTGGTCTGGTATTCCATCTCTTTGAGAATTTGCCACAATTTGTTGTGATCCACACAGTCAAAGGCTTTGGCATAGTCAATAAAGAAAAAGTAGATGTTTTTCTGGAATTCTCTTGCTTTATTGATGATCCAACAGATATTGGCAATTTGATCTCTCGTTCCTCTGCCTTTTCTAAAACCAGCTTGAACATCACTAATTTCACAGTTCACGTATTGCTGAAGCCTGGCTTGGAGAATTTTGAGCATTACTTTACTAGTGTGTGAAATGAGTGCAATTGTGCAGTAGTTTGAGCATTCTTTAGCATTGCCTTTCTTTGGGATTGGAATGACAACTGACCCTTTCCTGTCCTGTGACCACTGCTGAGTTTTCCAAATTTGCTGGCATATTGAGTGCAGCACTTTCACAGCATCATCTTTCAGGATTTGAAACAGCTCAACTGGAATTCCATCACCTCCACTAGCTTTTTTCATAGTGATGCTTTCCAAGGCCCACTTGACTTTACATTCCAGGATGTCTGGCTCTAGATGAGTGATCACACCATTGTGATTATCTTGGTCATGAAGATCTTTTTTGTACAGTTCTTCTGTGTATTCTTGCCACCTCTTCTTAATATCTTCTGCTTCTGTTAGATCCATACCATTTCTGTCCTTTACTGAGCCCATCTTTGCATGAAATGTTCCCTTGGTGTCTCTAATTTTCTTGAAGAGATCTCTAGTCTTTCCCATTCTGTTGTTTTCCTCTATTCTAATCATAAATGGGGAAATACAGGGCTGTCTGTTCTCTCTTCTATTAGACCTACAGATGAACAATTTCTTAACAACCACTGGTTTAACAGTGCATTCGACCCTTCTACAACCTTTATATTCATGGAGAGGGGTACTTCCAGCTCCGTCCACATCTGATCTTAAGTAAAGTCACTGGGGGTGTTATCAGTTTTCTGTTGTTTTCCTCTATTCTAATCATAAATGGGGAAATACAGGGCTGTCTGTTCTCTCTTCTATTAGACCTACAGATGAACAATTTCTTAACAACCACTGGTTTAACAGTGCATTCGACCCTTCTACAACCTTTATATTCATGGAGAGGGGTACTTCCAGCTCCGTCCACATCTGATCTTAAGTAAAGTCACTGGGGGTGTTATCAGTGGTTGTCAGGGAAAAAATCTGCTGAAATTTCAATTAGGAAAAAAACCCAAATTACAGTTTTTTTAGCAGATTCACATTATTTGATTTGACAATATTCACCAGTTTCGGTAATCTGTTTTTCTATATAATTTAAAGCCTTTAATGACTAACCCAGCCTGGCTGATAACCTGGGAAGCAGAGGTAAGATCAAAATGAAGGGAGCTGTGCCAATGCTCTTTCCTTCAATACCCATTATAGACTGGTAACTTGTTCTGAAAAGTTCCCTAGATTAGGTTAAATCCCTCAGATTTTGTGCCCCTAAATTTTGAAGCAATTCAAATAGACTTTCTCTAAGATTTTTTTTTCTACTTGCAGATCATACTATATCCAGTCTCACAGAGGATTAAATATTATATTATTCAAACATATGTATACAATATATGGGTTTACATCTATATTTCTGTGTGTATATATATATATATACACACACACACACATAGACATTTGTGCATATTTTATATATTGCCAGCTCTCTCAAAATCTTTACAGAAGTTGGTAGAAGGCAAGAATAGTATCTAAGCAAAATGTCAACACTCTTGAGGAAGTAAACAGAAGACTTCTTGGGTGCAATAAACATCCCTTCCTTGAAGCCCATTTTATTTCTTCCTTCCACATTCCTAGGAATTCCAAGGAGCCTAATCCAAGCTACACACACAGTTCTCCCCATCTGACTGGCTTTCAGGCCCATCTGATGGCCCACCTCACCATGGGCAATGCATCTGCACCTCTGTCTCACTACGGCACAGAGACAAAGATGTGTACACAAGAAACATCTTGACCCAGAAGCAAGTGACCCTAGTCCTGATGCCCCAAGAAATAAGGGGAATCATTATTTAATATGTTCATAACCTATTTGAAGCATACCAGTTGAGAATTCTAGCCAAAATCTATGATTCCATATGAATAAGTGCAAAAATTCTAAGATAAAGTCACTGAGAGTAGATGGTGATTTTCATCAGTCAGAATAATTCTTTAGTTTCCAGAGAATGACAACCTACACTTAGAGCAGAAATCCCCATTAGCCAAATATTGAGATGTCTGAGACAGGGTTTAGGGCTCATTCTCTCAAAAATTAACAGGGATGGTAAGACCCTACACCCACTCTTAATCTTAGGAAAATCTGGGATATATCAACACTTTTAAAGGATGGTGGTGAGAATTAAATGAGATTATGTATATAAAGTGCTTACCAGTCTATGTATGACAAATAGAATAGAAACTCTAAGCCCATTGTTACCACCCTTCAGTGTACTCTGAGTGCCAGCAATTAGGAGAGGAAAGATGGTGTATTAATAGATTTAAGGCCCAAAAGACTTAAGAATCCCATGAATTTGGACCCTTAGAGGCCATTCATGCTCACCACTGGAAGAGCCTAGTATATCCAAGGATGTATCAGAGTGGTGTTATTTTTTTCTAGATGTAGTGATGATGTCACATGTACTAAAGTGACTGATGCTTTTCTCTGGCCACAAAGAGAATTGAATCTGAGATCTATTTTGTTTGGAGATGTACTTTCAAAAATACTATGACCAATAAACCTCATGCCTACTACAGTTTTTGTCCTCTCTGTATTTTCTTCTCAGCTCTAAGCTTTCCAAAGATTGTTCACCTTAGGAATATGACAGCAAGTCAACATTTTTTGAGATGTTTATTTTTTTATTCCATATTCTCTGTTTCAAGATCTGCTTCTTCTTGGTAAAGACTTACTGACACTCTTGAGCATTTATGGGAGACTAATGAAAAAAGTGGTAGACCGTTGCATTAAACCAAAAAAGATCATTCAATAAGATATTCCAAAGATAAGATCAATTTGACCTTTTCTATTTCATGCACCATGAACTGGTATATTGATATCAGTGGAAATACAAAGGAGCTGGGATTCTAAATCAATGAAAGCGAAGTTTTCTCTCCTCATTACTAAGAATTTTTATCCTGAAATCAGGCAGTATCTATCCCTGTCCTTCTGTATGTCAAACAAAAACATGCAATTGATTCTGATTCTAAGGCCTAAAGAACCATGTGCTAAGCACACAGCAGGCCAGCCAGCTTTGGAAAACCAACCATGGCCTAGCTTGTTGTAGCTAAGGAACAGAACTTTCACAAAATCTTTTCAAAGTAATTAGCCATCACTGTCAAGATGTAACACTGCTTTACTGAAAGATTGCTTCTGGTGATAAGTAACATAGCTGAACCCAACAGGACACCTTTATAAAATAAGTTTGCAGAAAAGAAAAAATAAAAAGATATTTCTGCAGTAAAAGTCCTCTGCCTCTGAGACTCAGCTTACTTCTCACTGGTAACAGTGGAAGGCTTCACCCGTAGGTTGCACTGCGCAGATATTCATCGCTGCATTTCTACATGTAGCTTTTGATAAATGCATTTCACTTCCAAAATGAACACGTGACAAGTTGCCACAGCTTGAATTACTAAAAAGTAGACAGAACTAAACCACAACAAAAAAGTATTCCAAATGAGCATTCTAAATGAGGAGATGAGAGCTGAGAGGACCCAACACCATTCTTTAGAATTCAAGTTCACAGACAAAACAAAGGCTGGATAGAAGGTATGTCTGTGGTATGTCTATCTTTTTGTTTTAAAGACACCTTACAACAGAACAATTGCCACTTGAAAAGAAATGCTTACAAAAACAAAAAAGACATTTTCTAAGATGACTTTGATCCCATTAGCCAACGGGATTATTGGCTTAAAGGCTTTGTATCGAATTATTGGCTTAAAGGCTTTGTATCCTCAATAACTGCTCTTTATTGTCCTTGTTCAGCTATTACTTTTCAACTTATCATTTATTAATCTTTTCTTTGTAAGTAACCACACCTGGCCTTATCAAAAAAAAAAAAATGGTGCAACAAATACTTGTCTTCTGTGGTAATGGGTTTCCCTGGGGGCTCACAAGAAGAACCCCTGGAGAAGGGCATGGCTAAAAGAAAGTTGAGCACCGAAGAACTGATGCTTTTGAACTGTGGTGTTGGAGAAGACTCTTGAGAGTCCCTTGGACTGCAAGGAGATCAAACCAGTCAATCCTGAAGGAAAACAGTCTTAAATATACATTGGAAGGACTGATGCTGAAGCTGAAGCTCCAATACTTTGCCTAACTGATGCAAAGAACTAACGCATTGGAAAAGACCCTGATGCTGGGAAAGATTGAAGGCAGGAGGAGAAGGGGACGACAGAGTATGAGATGGTTGGATGGCATCACAGACTCTATAGACATGAGTTTGAGCAAGCTCTGGGTGTTATTGATGGACAGGGAGGCCTGGCTTGCTGCAGTCCATGGAGTTGCAAAGAGTCAGACATGACTGAGTGACCCAACTGAACTGAACTGAACCCACTCTAGTATTCTTGCCTGAAGAATTCCATGGACAAAGGAGACTAGTGGCTCCAGTTCATGGGGTCCCAAAGAATCAGAAATGACTGAGCAACTAACACTTTCTCTTTTCTGTGGTCATAAGACACATAATTTAGTTCATATAGGCTATCTTTCCATGAGAGGTGATTCTGTTATTAAACGCCCTCACAGTAAAGGGAATCCATGCCAGATACCTAGAAGGCAGAGGGAGAACCACTTACCCAGCATGTCGCTGCTTCAGACCAACCTTGACGTGACTGTGTAGACACTCCTGCCCCAGGTGTTCCTCATGTTAACTCAGCCTCCCAGTCACAACTGCACCTTTCTCTTACAAACATGACCTTTCACTTAAGATAACAGGACACACTGCCAGGCTGAAAGGATCACCCTCAGCCCCTGTGAAAAGATCTTGAGAAACAGACTCTGCTCTTCCTATGAGAACTCTGACAGCACTGTTATATTACCTGGATGAAATCAAGAAATGTCAGGGGCAGCAAGTCATCCATATGGCCAATGTCTTTAGAGAAACGATTCAAAATTCTTCCTGCAAGAACAGGACACAAGAAATTACTTCCCCAGATAAGCCTGTTAAGAGAAACAATTCATGAACAAACCAAAATAATATTTTTAAACTATATGAATTTATTATAGAGCCATATGAAATAAGCTGATGTCAGTGGTAAAGAAAGAGGAAATAGGATGATATCTAAGTAGAGATAAAATTCTACCATATAGCAGTGGATGGGATGTTGAAATTGAGCCCTGATTTTTAAAAGAATGGGGGGAATCTTGTGGCAGCATCAAGAAGAGTTGGTGGATTTGAGAATCTTCTCTCTTTTTAGATTCATCCTATCTAAGACTCACTTCAAGTGCTAAGTCAGTAAACAAACACTTGCAAAATACTTCAATTAATCCCAATCATTACACTAATTTTGCTTTAGTTATCAAAATTAACTTTGATGTGATACTTTTAAAATAAACATTATTATAATCTCTCTGTAATTTTTTTCCCACAAAATGGTTCACAACAACTCACATTTCAGGAAATTGTAGATTCCTGTTGTCTTCATGTTGTGAGTTTACTACCATGGTAATGTCATTATTTTCACAGGTATACCAGATGTGACATAGACTCATGCTTAAGCATCCAAGAAGACCAGAGGGACGTAGGTAGGAAAAAGGCAATATTGTGTAATGACTAAAGATCACTTATCACTATTGATTTTATTTCCCTTCTCAAAACCCACTAAAACAGCATATCCTAAAGGCTACAAGACTGGAAGATTAGAACTAATTTCTAATGAATATCTAGCCCTTTAATGATCAAATTTTTTAAAATTGAAGCTACACACATGCACGCGCACACACACAACTTTGGTGTAGCAACTCCTGTTACCTAGACCCTGAATTTCTTTTATAACTGAGACTCCAGGAAGCCAGCCTGCAGGTGAGACGTGGGAACCTGACCTCTGTCAGAGATGACTTCCTCCTGAGGCCTGCACAGCAAGCCACAGCTGGACCGTGAATGAGCAGCAGCTGAGGGCTGAGTTTCTGTGGCTTGAATGTGGCTCTGCTGTCCTACACAGGGCACCTGGCTGGCAGAAGCACAGGGTGTGCCCATGCCAGGAGCTGGAGCTCCTGGAATATTTCACCCTTGGCCAGGTTATGACAACCTGTGTCTCAATTTTCCTTTCTCAAGTTTAGGAAATACAGACTCCAGAAACTGTCTCTCAATGACACTTTTGCAGGCCCAGTGACAACTTTTCTGAGCCTCTAGGAATGCCTGCTTTAGAGGGCAAATCTCAGGATTAAACAGGCTCATGCAGGTGAAAGAACCCAGTCACGATACCACATAAATTACCAGATGCTCAACCACCAACATGAGATGATGACTCTGAGCCCCAGGTTCTGCAGCATCATGTCCCCTGGGAAAGTCCACCAGGAGCTGCAGGAGGGTCCATGTGGTAAAATGCAGATTCTGACTCAGGAGTGCTGGGGGAGCCAGAGAGTCTGTATACCCTCCAAGCTGGTAGGTGACACCCTTTCTGCTATTGCCCAGGTGGTTTTAAGGGGCAAGGAACCGGGTTATTATTTAATCAGTTGTGCTTCATGAATATTAAAATCAGATGGGCAGTTTTGCAGATATTCTTACAAAAGTTGTGACCCCTCTGGTCATTTTTATACTTCTCAAAGTAGCAATTTTGAAATAAATAAAATGTATGTCAAAATGTCTAAAATGTGGTTTAAATACTTGTAATTTCTTTGAAAAATGCAACTTTTTAACACTGGCAAGATTCAGAAACACTGCAAGTATGATTTGGCTTAGAAAATATTGAAGGCAGTATTGAAAATTTTTTAAGATAAAGTGAACAGTAAGTAAAAACTACACCTTTACCTTTCACTGGATATGTGAACCTTAAGGGTTGGCAAAAAGTGTAAAATACAAGAACAGAAACAATGAGAAAAAACATCTCCCCACATGGTGACTACACAAACTGAACCTAATATCAAAGATCATCAAAAAGCTAAGCACTTATTCACCAGTGAGCTAAGTGTGAAAAATGTGAGTTGAGAAAGTTCAACAGTTTCTTCCTGTTCTAAGAAACATTAAGAGAACATATGGTGTCTGCAGAATATTCCCTCTGGCTTTGGGATAAACTGGGCTTCCTAAGTGGCTCAGTGGTAAAGAATCTGCCTGCCACTGCAGGGAGAATCAGGAGATATGGGTTCAACCCCTGGTTTGGGAAGATCCCCTGGAGGAGTAAATAGCAACCCACTCCAGTATTATTGCCTGAAAAATCCCATGGATAGAGGAGCTTGGTGGACTACAGTCCACAGGGTCATAAAAAGGACACAACTGAGCAACTGAGCACATTTTAACTACAGCTGTGATTTCAAATTCACAGCCTTGTAGTAATAGTTTTCTCAGAAGTCTCCATATGAAATATTAAATCCTTATCATGAATTCCCTTTACACACATGCCATAAGTCTTCAGCCAAATAACATGAGGCCCCTGATAGAAGATCTCCAGGGATGTAGAGGGAAGAGGGATTCAGATGAACACGGCGAACCCAATCCATTTTCAGACTGTTCTGTGTTCGAGGATTTCTCATATTAAACTGAATGTCTTCCTAGAACATCCTTACTTATTCTGCCCTTATAACTGCACGAGGTGAATCTAATTTCTCTTGATATGACAGCCTTTCAAATACTTGAATGAAATGAATCTTCTTTCTAGCAACTATTCCTTGGTGCCTCAGTGATCCCTCATAAGGCATGGCCCTATATTGTCTGCAGTCTCTTGACCAGACCCAGACAGCCAGTCTCAGTTAATGCCTTGTGCCCAAGTCTTGATTACTTTAGGGTAAAGTGGTATCACCACCTCCCCTCATCCTGCATAGCCAGTCACAAAGCTACAACCACAGTAAATTCTAGAGGCCAGATCATGTTTTGGACATATCACTTCCATTGGTAAGCACAGGTAGATTTTTTGGGAACAATTGAACAATATGTGTAAACCATTCTAAGAGTGCATCCCTTCTGACCCAGAAAATCCATGCCTGGGATTACATCCCCAGGAGTCAGTAAGTGCATCAATCTGTTGGATGTGGCATATTTATAAAGTCACTAGTAGAAAACAAGCTGAACAAGTCTGAAACAAGTCTGTAATGTACTACGTGAAACTTTCATTTTTTCTGTCCATTCTTATTTCTCTACACTGTGTATTACTTGTGTAAAAATGTAGAATAGAGTGGGGACAAGGAGGAGGAGAAAGAGAGGGGTGATAGGGAGGATCAGGGGAAGGGAAGAGAGAAAGGCAGAGAGAAATGGGGATAGAGAGATAACCCCCCTTGAAGACCATGATATCCAAGAACCAATCAGGGTCCTCCTAACTGCTCTGGTTCACAGTTTTCTGTCTTGTCCACAAGACAGAATATCACAAAAGATGCCATTGAACTTGTCAAAATACAAGTTCATGATGATTGTATTTTAAGAACCAAGTCTATACTCTAAGCTAGATTCATTCACCTTTAGAATTCTGACACCTGACCCACAACTAGAATGCCTCAGTTTAGTTATAAACAAACTGTTTCTTAAAACTTTGAAGTTCCTACATCTGGTCTTTGTTCTATATTTTTAAGCAACAAAAATTAAATATTTATGTATCATAAAATATCAAGGTATATTTTTACTGAGGTATATTTTACATCTCACAAAATTCACCCATTTCAGGTGCACAATTCAATTGGACTGGATTTTAGTAACTTTACTGAGTGAAGCAACCACTATCAAAAATCACTTTTAAGATATTTTTATGCTCCAATTAAGATCTCTCCTGCAATTTACAGTGACTCCCTATTCATCTTTCCACCCGCAGGCAACCACTACTCTACTTTCTCTATATATAAATTTGCTTTTTCAGAACATAACATCCAAATGGAATCGTATAATATGGGGTCTCTGGGTCTGGCTTCTTTCATTCAACCTAAGGTGCCTAAGGTTTCTGTGGTTCACCAGTGACATAGTATTTGTCTTTTTGAGTGCTTTTTTTTTTTTTTTTTAACCAAAGAACTAGTTTTATAGTTAAGTCACTCAGTTGTGTCCGACACTTTGTGACCCCATGAATTGCAGCGCGCCAAGCCTCCCTGTCCATCACCAGCTCCTGGAGTTCACTCAAACTCATGTCCATCAAGTCAGTGATGCCATCCACTCATCTCATCCTCGGTCATCCCCTTCTCCTCCTGCCCCCAATCCTTCCCAGCATCAGAGTCTTTTCCAATGAATCAACTCTTCGCATGAGGTGGCCAAAGTACTGGAGTTTCAGCTTTAGCATCATTCCTTCCAAAGAACACCCAGGACCGATCTACTTTAGAATGGACTGGTTGGATCTCCTTGCAGTCCAAGGGACTCTCAAGAGTCTTCTCCAACACCACAGTTCAAAAG
>SJYX01015280.1:25727-57095 GCA_006410675.1 Oreotragus oreotragus | reverse complement strand
CCGAAGAATTGATGCTTTTGAACTGTGGTGTTGGAGAAGACTCTTGAGAGTCCCTCGGACTGTAAGGAGATCCAACCAGTCCATCCTAAAGGAGATCAACCCTGGGATTTCTTTGGAAGGAATGATGCTAAAGCTGAAACTCCAGTACTTTGGCCACCTCATGCGAAGAGTTGACTCATTGGAAAAGACGCTGATGCTGGGAAGGATTGGGGGCAGGAGGAGAAGGGGACGACAGAGGATGAGATGGCTGGATGGCATCACAGACTCAATGAACGTGAGTCTGAGTGAACTCTGGGAGTTGGTGATGAACAGGGAGGCCTGGCGTGCTGCGATTCATGGGGTCACAAAGAGTCAGACACGACTGAGTGACTGAACTGAACTGAGGTTGGTCATAACTTTTCTTCCAAGGAGTAAGCATCTTTTAATTTCATGGCTGCAATCACCATCTGCAGTGATTTTGGAACCCAAAAAATAGTCTCTCACTGTTTCCCCATCTATTTGCCATGAAGTGATAGGACCAGAGGCAATGATCTTAGTTTTCTGAATGTTGAGTTTTAAGCCAAATTTTTCACTCTCCCCTTTCACTTTCACCAAGAGGCTCTTCAGTTCTTCTTCACTTTCTGCCATAAGGGTGGTGTCATCTGCATATCTGAGGTTATTAATATATCTCCTGGCAATCTTGATTCCAGCCTGTGCTTCATCCATCCAACCCAGCATTTCTCATGATGTACTCTGTATAGAAGTTAAATAAGCAGGGTGACAACATACAGCTTTGACATACTCCTTTCCTTTTTTGGAACCAGTCTGTTGTTCCATGTCCAGTTCTAACTGTTGCTTCCTGATCTGCATACAGATTTCTCAAGAGGCAGATCAGGTGGTCTGGTATTCCCATCTCTTTCAGAATTTTCCAGTTTGTTCTGATCCATACAGTCAAATGCTTTGGCATAGTCAATAAAGCAGAAATAGATATTTTTCTAGAACTCTGTGGTTTTTTAGATGATCCAATGGATGTTGGCAATTTGATCTCTGGTGCCCCTGCCTTTTCTAAAACCAGCTTGAACATCAGGAAGTTCATGGTTCACGTACTGTTGAATTCCAGCTTGGTGAATTTTGAGCATTACTTTACTAGCATGTGAGATGAGTGCAACTGTGCGGTAGTCTGAGTATTCTTTGGCATTGCCTTTCTTTGGGATTGGAATGAAAACTGACCCTTTCCAGTCCTGTGGCCACTGCTGAGTTTTCCAAATTTACTGGCATATTGAGTGCAGCACTTTCACAGCATCATTTTTTAGGATTTCAAATAGCTCGACTGGAATTCCATCACCTCCACTACCTTTTTTCATAGATATGCTTTCTAAGCCCATTTGGCTTCACATTCCAGGATGTCTGTCTCTCAGTGAGTGATCACACCATCATGGTTATGTGGGTCATGAAGATCTTTTTTGTATAGTTCTTCTGTGTTGTCTTGCCACCTCTCATGTGAAAGGTGTTATTCTTATTGTCATTTGAGGACTTTAGAGCTTTGAAGGGCATGAAAGATAACCAGGCCTAGTCTTCCCAAATTTTATCCTGGGAAGCATCTGAGATTTAACAGATTTGCCTTGGAGAATGAAGGAGAAGTAGAGGAAAAGACATCCCATCTGTCTCCCTTACTGTCCATCCCTTGCAAACAGAGCCCTTTTCATTCATCTGGATGTTCACCTTAGAGATGGTATTTCAAGAAGGGGGTTCTACAGCAAACAGAAATATTCAAATTTGTTTGTAGACCAAGCTTCTGATGTTGGAGGAGACAAGGTCCCACCTTGTTCAGGATGATGCAATAGTATTAAGCATACAATATTTCATCAAGGGGTGGGTGCTACTGCCAAGCCATCCTGAGATTTCCATCCAGCAGAGAGAGGAGACAAGAAACCTCACTTTTCAGGGCAATTTCCTGCAATATCGTTTGCTGCCTCTTATTTTCACTAGGGATAGTACCCATCTTACCTCCCATCACTCTTGATTGTGTACCCTTATTCTGATAAAATACTCTTTTCTCTCCTCTGTTCACCCACTAAGAAGGTCCTCAGTCCCCACCCACCCTGTCCAGATCTCAACCTTAGCCCTTTCTTTTCCTGAGACTCTTGATGACAAATAGAGCTCCCAGGAATCTGCCACTCACTTGAACTCCTTTAACTTTATTGAACAGGCCTGGAATAATTGCTCCTCTCCCAGGAAACTGCTAGAGCCTTGACCACAGCTAATGGAGCAAAGTACCAGGGGGTCCTAACCCATGACTAGCCACCAAGTCATTCTGATTTCCCCTCCTGAGAATTATAAGGCCAGGAAAAAAATACATCTCATCTGTCTCCCTTACTGTCCATCCCTTGCAAACAGAGCCCTTTTCATTCATCTGGATGTTCACCTTAGAGATGGTATTTCAAGAAGGGGGTTCTACAGCAAACAGAAATATTCAAATTTGTTTGTAGACCAAGCTTCTGATGTTGGAGGAGACAAGGTCCCACCTTGTTCAGGATGATGCAATAGTATTAAGCATACAATATTTCATCAAGGGGTGGGTGCTACTGCCAAGCCATCCTGAGATTTCCATCCAGCAGAGAGAGGAGACAAGAAACCTCACTTTTCAGGGCAATTTCCTGCAATATCGTTTGCTGCCTCTTATTTTCACTAGGGATAGTACCCATCTTACCTCCCATCACTCTTGATTGTGTACCCTTATTCTGATAAAATACTTTTTTCTCTCCTCTGTTCACCCACTAAGAAGGTCCTCAGTCCCCACCCACCCTGTCCAGATCTCAACCTTAGCCCTTTCTTTTCCTGAGACTCTTGATGACAAATAGAGCTCCCAGGAATCTGCCACTCACTTGAACTCCTTTAACTTTATTGAACAGGCCTGGAATAATTGCTCCTCTCCCAGGAAACTGCTAGAGCCTTGACCACAGCTAATGGAGCAAAGTACCAGGGGGTCCTAACCCATGACTAGCCACCAAGTCATTCTGATTTCCCCTCCTGAGAATTATAAGGCCAGGAAAAAAAACAGAAAAGTAGAGCAGAGTCACCACACTCAGCAAAGGTGAGAGACCAGGGAGAGACATGCACGCATCCTGTGACAGTGGCTCCAATACCCATGAGGACCCCAGTTTCTAGCTCCAGGAAAGTCAGCATTGCTCCAGCTGCGCAAGACGCCTATTTCCTTTCTATCAAGCCCTCTTCCTTTGAACTAATCTGGGTAGATTCTGCCACTAGCAACCCAAAAACCTTGACTAGAACAGTCACCACAGGTAAAACAAAAGATAGCATACTAAAATTAGTTGGGGAAATGAGACATTTTTGTAAAGTTAAATTTTCAAATTACTACTTAGGAAGAAACTATTAGTGAGAACTTTTTTTCATGAGGACTACAGAGTTTTGTCATCTTAAAAGCTGACAGAAATACATCTTTTCTTGAAACTCAGATCTAAAATTTTGAGCACCAATGGTCTCATTGGGTTTTCTCTTTTTTTTCCCCCTTTGGTCTGATTTCATTGTTTTTAAACATGGCAATGTCCTTTGGGGTCACTATTCGTTGCCTAAAATGCACTCCAACCCCCAGCTATCCACTATTTTCTTTAAAAAATTTATAACACTGAGCTTTCAGCTGATACATTTTACTGTTGCCAGCATCTTACTCCACCCTCAATCTTTATGTTTATAGCTGAGAACCAAGGATACCCTGCAACCAAGTGGGGCCCAGAAGAAGATTCCACAGGCTCTTAGCAAAACCATAAGGAACTCTCATATTTAAAGACATAGTTTTTCTGACACTTTGTTTGATGAGGAACTGTTTCAGTGTCCTTTCAGATTCCACCAGAGAGCTGGGTCTATCCTCAGAACATATTATAGTATAATCTATTTAGTGGTTTAACTACTGTCTATGTCTACTAGCCTTGAATTCACGTCTAGATTATACACCTTTTGTAAACATGGACCACATTTCACACACAATCTAAGATGGGAAGCCTTCTGTGATTCTGGACTCTTACACAAAAATAGAAAACATATTAGTAAAATGAGTATTTTTAAAGTGGCTCTTACTGAGGTAAGACTGTAAGATATGTAACCCACTTAGTGATCATCTTGGTTCATGTCAATATGTAGAAAAGTTGGAAAGATTAATTCTGATCACTATGGAGTCTACCAATGCTCATGTCTTCCTTAGATCTCCCAGGGATCTGCTTAAAACATAAATTCTCAAGAGCATGTGTGAGGTCTGAGATTCTGGATTGCTAACAACTCTAGGGTGATGCTGATGTTGCTGGGTCCAGGGACCACACTTTGAGTAGCAAGGAAGAAACTGAAAATTTCTGATAATGTTCCTTTGTCACCCATCCCCACCCCTGGGAGCTAAATAATCTTTGTCCTAATTTACCTCTGTGTTTGTTTTTAAAGCATCTAGCATTTGACAGAGATATTTTGCAGCTGTGCTTTGAGAGATATGCTGTGGCCAACCGCCCTGAACCACCTCTGACTTAACTACAAGAATGGCCGTGCACAGATGAGACTGGAACCATCTGAAAGTTATTTTTGCTTCATTACCATGTTAAGATTTCTACCTAAGGTGGGAATTTGTACTGGACTAGGCACAATTCCCGCCATGTGCAAAGGAGTGTGGAAGACTGCACATGTTCCAGCTAACCTGGCTGTTTCCAGAAATTTCTGCCCCTTTCCTAGAGCCCCAGTGACATGCCTGCCTCCTACCCCTAAAGTTCCTCTACTCCCCCCTCCCCTTGGGGAGAAAGTGTGTTTAGAGCATGAGCTCTCCCTTTATTCCTTAATCAATGAATAAAGTTTCTTCTCTACTATACACAACCAGGTTTAAAAAGTAGCATTTGTGATTCCAGGCAAAGAACCCATTCAGGAGTCACTGACCCAGTGGGAATCATCTATACCTTCTGTCTCAAGAACATTTAAATTGATCTTGTCTTATCTACATGTATAACTATTGCCCTTTTAAATCCCATTCTTTACTTTCAGGGGCTAACAACCACTTGTCTTTTTATTCACAAAAATTAAATTAGAATATAGAGTAGGAGACGACAGAGGATGAGATGATTGGATAGCATCACCAACTCAATGGACATGAGTTTGAACACATTTGGGGAGACAGTGAAGGACAGGGAGCCCCAGTATCCTGCAGTGATGGGGTTGCAAAGAGCCGGATATTACTTAGCAACTAACAATAACAACAGACATTGCTAGGACAGAGATTTTGTCTATTTTATTCACTGCTGTTACCCCCGTTCCTGGACCAATGCCCCACTGCTGCTGCTGCTAAGTCACTTCAGACGTGTCCAACTCTGTGCGACCCCATAGATGGCAGGCCATCAGGCTCCTCCGTCCCTGGGATTCTGCAGGCAAGAACACTGGAGATGCCTCACTGGAACACCTCAAATAGAAGGCACTTGAATATTCTGAATGAATCAATAAAACAAGCTCTTCTATTATAAATAAGTGGTTTGTCCTCAAATTCCAGTCTCTATTGATATTTTGAACAACCTCTCTCTCTCTCTTTTTTTTTTTAAGCTATTGTTTTCTAACCTGGCAAAATCCTTTTCAAAATGAAGTGTCTGGTCCACCATATTGTCATCAACAAAGCTCATCATGTTGATGTATGGCAAAACCAATACAATATTGTAAAGTAAAATAAAGTATAAAAAAAAAAAAAAGAAAACAAATAAAGGTAGAATCTGCTGCTGCTGCTAAGTCACTTCACTCATGTCTGACTCTGTGCAACCCCACAGAGGGCAGCCTACCAGGCTCCTCAGTCCCTGGTTTTCTCCAGGCAAGAACACTGGAGTGGGTTGCCATTGCCTTCTCCAATGCATGAAAGTGAAAAGCGAAAGTGAAGTCGCTCAGTCGTGCTGACTCTTAGCAACCCCATGGACTGCAGCCTACCAGGCTCCTCCATCCATGGGACTTTCCAGGCAAGAGTACTGGAGTGGCTTGCCATTGCCTTCTCTGGTAGAATCTGGGAAATGAGATAAAGTCTAACTCCTTTTTCCCTTTCAGTTTAGTCGAATTTCGTGTGCTCATAGAGTACTATGTGCAGAAGCCTTGCATCTAACTCTTCAGATAAGAGTCCCTAGTGGGAAATAGCTTTAAGATGGTGGTGGGGGGCAGATGCAATGACAAGAAACCTGTAAAGCACCCTTGCTTAGGGCCACCTTTAGGGGAGAGAACAAGAACTTTAGAGTGCAAGCTCGTACCTCTCCATTCTCTGATCAAGAAACAAAGATTTCCTTTACTTCTGAACTGAACTCAGCCTCATTCCGTTGGCACAAGCAACACCAGGTAGAAAGACACATGTTGGAGACAGATTCACCCAGGTTATAGACACTCAGAAAATTTATATCAACACATCTATGATACACAGCCATTTTACTGGACACACTGGAAACCCCTATTAAATATCTGCTACTAAAGATAAGCCAGTAACATCATAGGTAAGGCTGGTGTTAAGTTGATATGAACAGTGATGGCCAACCAGCCTTTGACAGCCTGGGCCCTTGATTGGGTACTGCCTGCTCCACTGGATGCTGAATATATTAAATAAATAAATCACCCAGGGCAGACACTCTGGTTATTCTGTTGCCACCTGTTTGCCATGAAGAGGAACTAAAAAGCCTCTTGATGAAAGTGAAAGAGGAGAGTGAAAAAGTTGGCTTAAAGTTCAACATTCAGAAAACGAAGATCATGGCATCTGGTCCCATCACTTCATGGGAAATAGATGGGGAAACAGTGTCAGACTTTACTTTTTGGGGCTCCAAAATCACTGCAGATGGTGACTGCAGCCATGAAATTAAAAGATGCTTACTCCTTGGAAGAAAAGTTATGACCAACCTAGATAGCATATTCAAAGCAGATACATTACTTTGCCGACTAAGGTCCATCTAGTCAAGGCTATGGTTTTTCCAGTGGTCATGTATGGATGTGAGAATTGGACTGTGAAGAAGGCTGAGCACCGAATGAAACTCATGATCTCACCATAAGGCTTATTTCTCACTCCCTCATCAGGAATATCTCATGGAACTCATCATGAACAGTCTGGTCAAGTTGATCTCCAGGCTTCTTTTCTACATGGTCCCAGCAATCCAGATTCTGTCCATATGGTGTCTTGGTCATCTCATTACCTGATGGTACAATTATTGTGTTGGAGAGAGACAGACTGAGGGGAACTCTCAGGCGCCCTGCATCACGCTCTGATGACACACTGGGCTGCCATTCATAACTTTCTGGTCATTCGTAAGAGTCATGCAATCTATAACCTCCACCACAATCAAGATACAGAACAGTTCACTTACCCCTATAATGTTCCTTTGTTCCTTTATAATAAATCCAATATTCCCACCTCCAGCCCCTGATATTCTGCCTTTTCCAGACTGTCAAATACATGGAGTCATACAGTGTCTGAGTCTGAAGTATTTCACTTAGTATGATCGATTTTATTTTTTATTGGAGTAAAATTGCTTTTCAGTGTTATATTAGTTTCTGGTGTACAGCAATGTGAATTAACCATATGTATACATTTATCCCCTCCTGCTTAATCCTCCTTCCCACTCTCCCACCTCTATCCTACCCTTTTAGTTCATCACAGAGCTTTGAGTTGAGCTCCCTGTGCTCTCCAGCAGCTTCCCACTAGCTATTTTACACATGGTAGTATATATATGTAAATGCCCTTCCCTCAGTTCTTCACACCCTCTCCTTCTCCTGCTTTGGCATGATCTGTTTTTGAGTCATCCATGTTATTAAATATATCCATTTTCATTTCTTTTTAACACTCATTAGTAGTCCATTTAATTGCTGTTCTACAATCAGTATATCCACATCTAAGCTGATGAATCTTTGAGTTGTTTCCTGTTTTTGGCACTTATGATTGAACCTGCTATAAACACACGTATCAGAAAATGGGATTGTTTATTGATTTAGTGAATATAATTGATTTTTTAAAATGTAGAGGCAACTTTGCTTTCTCAAGTTAAACTCCATTTAGTCATGATGAATATATACAGCTAGATTTAATAAAGAAGTCTTTTAGCAATTATGTTCACCATGGAAGTTGATGGGTCGATTTAGTTTCTTGTAATGTCTTTGTCTTTGGTATCAGGGTAATTCTCACATCATAAAATAAATGGGGAAGTGTTTCTTCTTCTTTCATTTTCTGTGTGAGTATGTTACATGCTGGTAGTATTTCTTCCATAAATGTTTGGTAGAATTTACCAGCCAAGCCATGTGCACTTAGAATTTTCTTTGCAGGAAAGTTTTAACTATAAATTCAGTTTTTAAATCAATGTAAGTCTATGCATTCATATATTTTCTTTTTTCTGAGATTTTGCTAGACTGTATGTTTCAATAAGTTGTTCTATTTCATCTAATTGTCAAAATTAGATGTTTTTCTCTTATTTTTAAGATTTGCAGTTATCTTGTTATTTACTAATATATTAGTTAACATTAGATATGTCTTTCCATCTGATGAGGTGGGGAAATAATTATTAGTTTTAATTTTCTTATCAGAGTCATCTGTGTTTCATTTCTTTCTCCCTTTTGTTTCTGTTTTTAACTTTATTGATTTCTATTTTTATTATTTTTTCTCCTGCTGAATTTATCCTTAATTTGTCCTGCTTTTCTTATTATTGAGTGGAAAATTAGATCATTGGTTTGAGTCCTTCAGTATTTCTTAATATAAGCACTTGATGCTCAAATTTTCCTGTAAGCATATCTTTAGTTTATCTCCTAAATTTTTATATTGTGTTTTCAATTTTATTTAATTCAAAACATTTTCTACTTCCTTCTCTTCTTTGATCAATGAGTTAGACACCATGATTTACAAAGAATTGTGTTGCTTAGTTGACAAACATTTAAGGATGAATTTTTGTTGTAGATTTCTTTTGTAATCATATTGTGATCAGAAAGTATCTCTTGAACGATTCAACTGTTTTAACTTGCTGAAGTTTTTTAATAACCTAGATTATGGTCTATCCTAATTAATATTCCAGTGTAAATGGGAAGAATGTATATTCTATCATGCGAGTAGCCTATATGTATCCATTATGTTGTGTTTTCGTACTGATTTTCTGCCTACTTCTATCAATTATAAGAACTGACTTTTAAAGTCTCTAAATCAGATTTTGGATTTATCTATTTTTCATCCCAGTTCTGTCAGTTTTTGCTTTGTGAGTTTTGAAGCTCTGGTGTTAGGTGTATACACATATAGGATTGTTTCGTCCTCTTGGTAAATTTAAATCTTTGTTATTATGTCCTAATTTTCTTCTGAAATCTAATTTGTCTGCAAAAGAGCAGCTACCCTGGCTCTGAGTGGATCTCCACTGTCATGACAGTCTACACTAGGCATTAAGCAAGACATCCAGTTCTGGCTGATTTACTCCTAGTCATGGCTGGTGTCTCTGTCATGGTGACTGTTATCTCTGGCTTACATTCCTCACCACAGGTGTGCTGATGTGACACACCAGCCCTCCTGGAAGTTTTTTCTGGGATATGAGTTTTTGGCTCTCCACAACTTCTGGTTTATGATGGTTTCTAAAAAAGTTATGACTTTATAGTCTTTGTGTTCTTTCCTCTTTGTTGTGATTTTTTCACTTAACATTTTCTGGAGGCTAACTTGTAGTTCAATTTAAGGGGTTCACTGAAATAGGTTGTACTATACCTACTCCTATCCCCTGATAAAAGTAGTCCCCTACCTCAAAGGCAAATGTAAGCTGCCAAATTGAAGAGGAAATTTGCACAGTTTTGTTTGTCTTTAAATCTTAACTTCAAAGAGAAATGCTTCACATTTCTCATAAAGTTTAAAATTGAAATAATTTATTTTGATCTACTGTTTATAAGAAAAAGCACTTTTGGAAAGTTTTCTGTCTACAGTGAAAATAATGAGTTCTATGGAGTCTATTTTTCTCCAAAATTGCATTGTGTTTGGCACTTGGGAGTTTCAGGCTGTTCCTGTAATCACCGTTTCGGTTTTCTCACATTGACACTTCTAATAATCAAGTCATCACTCCAATTCTCACACCTTGCATCACAAATTATAGCTAAGAAAGTTCTGTCATGTTGGGAATTCCTGTACCAAGATGAAATTTAACACCAGAGCCTTCAAAGAGGCTTCAAAAAT
Organism: Oreotragus oreotragus; assembly: GCA_006410675.1. Taxonomy (NCBI): domain Eukaryota; kingdom Metazoa; phylum Chordata; class Mammalia; order Artiodactyla; family Bovidae; genus Oreotragus; species Oreotragus oreotragus. Next base: position 46,936 of record SJYX01015280.1, on the reverse strand, counting down.
CTCTTGTCAAGATTTGATTTAAAAAAAATATTTCTTGGGAGACAGAGAAATGGGACTGTTTTGAATTTTAGGTTTACAGCATTATATGTATTTTAACTTTAGACAATAGTTAAATAAGAACTAATTTTTAAATAATTTTGCAATAATATAGCCTTATTAATATATCTCTACATATGAATATTTAAGGAAAACACTAAAATGTATGATTTCTGTTTCAATTATGGAATATTTTAAGCATACAGAACAATTCAAACTCTGGTATACCTGATCTTTTGAACCTGAACAGGTAATTTAAAAGGTGTTACTATTTCTCAGTGTTTGTTTCACTTACACATTAAAAATGTAAAATTATAACAGTACACTGCCAGTATAATCTTTCTACTAATTTCTATATAAATACAGAGATAGTGTCTAAATAAATCTCATATATTTTTATATGCTTAGTGCTTATACAGGTACTCACAGAAAAGTATGTACAACTGTTTTTTACAATTAAATTTTATATCAATGAAAAATTATTGCTTTTATCCTGTGACAAATTATTTTTATGACTCAGTATTATGTTTTAAAGATTCATTCATTTTGATACAAATAATTTTTAAAATTCATCTTAACTACAGTATAGTATTGCAAGTGAGAAAAAACACAGCTTATCCATTTATCTACTAAGGGATAGTTGCATTTATTCTATTTTTTCCACTGTTACACTCTGTGATAAAGTTAAAAGCTTTATAAGTGTCTCATGCACAGGAATAAGTGTTTTTAAGGTAAAAACTTTAAAGTAACATTGCAAGGATATGAACATATAGTCTATTAGATACATACATATATAATGCATATATTATGCATATATATATTATGCATTATATGTATATATATATATAATGCTTTCCAAAATATGTGTTACACTTCTCACTCTCACCCTGGCTCATTTGGTAAAGAATCTCTCTGCTTTGTGAGGGAACTTGGTTCGATCCTTGGATTGGTATGATCCCCTTGGAGAAGGGAATGGCTACCCATTCCAGTATTCTTGCCTGGAAAATTCCATGGACAGAGGAGCATGGCAGGTTACAGTCCATGAGGTGGCAACATGACTGAGCGACTAATAGTTTGCACTCTCACCAACTATGCACAAAAGTTTTTACTTTCTCACATCTATACCAATGCTTGGGAAACCCAGATTCAAATTGTTGCACATCTGAGGGTTGAGAGATGGTGTCTCGTGGTTTTTACTTGTTTGATAGTGAGACTGAGCTTGAATCTCAATCTCAAGTGAGAGTGAGCTGGCTTGAAACTCAGCATTAAAAAAAAAAAAAAAAAAAAAGCTGAGATCATGACATCTGGTCCCATCATTTCATGGCAAATAGAAGGGAAAAAGTGGAAGCAGTGACAGATTTTATTTTCTTGGGCTCCAAAATCACTGTGAATAGTGACTGCAGCCATGAAATAAAATACTTGTTCCTTGGAAAGAAAGCTATGACAAACCTAGATAGCATATAAAAAGCAGACCTTTGCCACAAAGGTCCATGTAGTCAATGCTACGGTTTTCCACCTGCCATGATGTGAGAGTTAAAGCATAAAGAAGGTTGAGCACTGAAGAATTGTTGGTTTTGAACTGTGCTGCTAGAGAAGACTCTTGAGAGCCTTGGATCGCAAGGACATCGGAACAGTCAATCTTAAAGGAAATCAGCCCTGGTTATTCATTGGAAGGACTGATGCTGAAGCTGAAGCTCCAACTCTTTGACTACCTGATGCAAAGAGCTGACTTATTGGAAAAGACCTTGTTGTTTGGAAAGACTGAAGATGTAAGGAGAAGGGGGAAGCAGAGGATGAGATGGTAGGACAGCATCACTAACTCAATGGACATGAATCTGAGCAACCTCCTGGAGAGAGTAGAGGGCAGAGGAGTCTGGTGTGCTACAGTCCATAGGTTTTTCTTTTTAGAGCTATTAATGTGTTCTGTATTTACCAAATTCCTTCTATTGAATCAATAGAATCTTGTTTAGGAACATAAATCAGATGTGTATAAGAGACAGGAGTAGAGGGCAGAGGAGTCTGGTGTGCTACAGTCCATAGGGGTGCAAAGTTGGACACGACTTAACAACTAAACCACAAAGTGAGACTGAGCATGTTTTTATATGCTTATCACTCATCTGGCGAATTACTTGTTTATATATTTTTTTCTTTTTTAAATTTGGAGTTAAAGTTTTTATATTCTTGGTACTACTCCTCAGTCAGTTATGGTAGCTCTCAAAATGATAGTATCAATATGTCATTATTAATATAAAACTTAATGATAAAATTGATAGTATATGCACTTCTATGTACATGCAAACATGATTACTACACAAAAACATGGGAGATTTATTTCTAAATTTCAGAATGGTAAATATTTAGAGTTGGGGAGGAGTTTTGATAGCTTCTGTTTTGTTATTTTTTAAATAAAAATAAAAGAGGGAGGTATTAAATATATTAAGTTCTATTAATCTCTGGCTTATAATTTTCTTTTCTGTTTTGGAGGGAGAATTTGAAATTTTATTATAAACAAATTCATCAGTATTTCCATTTTACTTTGTATTGCTTTAACATGTATAAAATATTATTTATTCTGATATTTTAACCTACTTTTTTTTCTGAAAGGTTTATAGCAATGCTTTTAGATATTTAATCTATGCAAAATTTTAAAGTTTTATCTGTAACTTCTTATCTGAGATAATTTGAAACTTACAGAAAACTTGTAAGAATAACCCAGATTACTCAACCATTAATATTTTGGCATTTTGCTCTATCACTTTCTCTATCTCCCCATTGAGAGATACATTTTGCCCTTTAATACTTCAAGGTGTGTTTTCTAAGAAAAGGGGCATTATCTCATTTCAGTTCAGTTCAATTGCTCAGCTGTGTCAACCACATGAGCTTTACAAACCTCATGGACTGCAGCATGCCAGGCCTCCCTGTCCCTCACCAACTCCTGGAGCCTGCTCAAACTCATGTCCATCAAGTTGGTGATGCCATTCAACCATCTCTTCCTCTGTAGCCCCTTCTCCTCCTGCCTTCAGTCTTTCCGAGCATCAGGGTCTTTTCTAATGAGTCGGCTCTTTGTATCAGGTGGCCAAGGTATTGTAGCTTCATCATCATTAGTTCTTCCATACTATATATTTGTATACAGAACTGTGTATATGCACATATAGATTGTAGTGTATATATATATATATATACAGAGGAGTCTGGTGTGCTACAGTCCATAGGGTTGCAAAGTTGGACACGACTTAACAACTAAACCACAAAGTGAGACTGAGCATATGTAGTAGTAGTGTATGATGACTTCCTTGGTGGTTCAGATGTTGAAGAATCTGCCTGCAATGCAGGAGACCTGGGTTCAATCCCTGGGTCTGAAAGCTCCCCTAGAGAAGGAAATGGCAACCACCCCAGTATTCTTCCCTGGAGAATTCCAAGGACAGAGGAGACTGGCAGGCTATACAGTTCATGGCATCACTGAGTCAAACATGACTGAGCGACTAACACTTTCACTTTCAGTGAGTGTGTGTGTGTGTGTGTGTGTGTGTGTATGTGTGTGTGTGTGTGTGTAGATAGACAGATAGATAGATAGTGAACTGTAAACCATACATACTTTAGATCTTGAGAACTTCACATAGCTAAAACCAGGTATTTTTTTTTTATCAACACTACACATTTCCCCTCATTCCAGCCCCTGAAAACCAATCTTCTATTTAGTCTGCTTCTGAGATTGACAGTTGGAACACTATTCCAAATCAGTGGCCAAGTTATGGAAACAACCTAAATATCCACCAAAGAATGCAATGGAGATATATAATTCAGATTTAATATGGAAAGTAACTCTGCCATTTGCAAGTCACTGAAACTGGAGGACATTATGTGAGTGAAATAAGTTGGGCTCAGAAAAACAAATATTACAATATCAGTACTAGTACAATCTAAAAAAAAAAAAAAAGTGGGGTTTTAATTCAACTATTTTTACTAGTTACACTTGATATGTTTGAGTCATTTTTATTTTCTGTTTTCAGAATTATCTATTTGACTTTTTCCCCAGTTATACTGGGTTGTGATTTCTCCTCTTTGGTTGTGACATAAGTTGAAAATATTTTCTCCCACTATGCATTTACCTTTTGAATATTTGGTGTGTGTTTTTTGTTTGTTTGTTTGTTTTTGCAATAAATTGCTTTTTTGTTCTTACAAAGTCAATATACCCATCTTTTCCACTATTTATTGTGGATTTTAAGTTAAAATTAGATCCAAACTCACCATTTCTTTCCTTTGTACTTGTATAACTTATTTTATTTTAAAATTTTGATTTTTTAATTTTTAAATTAAAATTTAATTATATTTTTTTCTCATTCAATAGATTGTTTCATTTTGTGGATGGTTTCTTTCGCTGTGCAAAAGTGTTTAAGTTTAACTGGCTCCCACTTGCTTAGATTTGCTTTTAGCTCCTTTATTAAAGGAGACAGCCAAAAAATATTGTAGTCATTTATGTCAGAGTCCTCTGTTTGTTTTCATATTCACTTTAATAGAAAATTAGTCAGCTCTGTAATAAGCTGATTGTTATGCACTGAATTTATAAATGAGCTTTGTAAGAACTCTCATGTTATGTCATCTGATCAGAGAACAAAGTTTTTCCATTTGTTCATTCCAATATTTGTGTCTCTGGTAAGTGTTTTAAAACTTTCTTCACATTCCTTGAGAACTTTTAAATCCTTTCAATTTTCTTTTTTGCTATTGTAGGTAGGATGTTCCTTAATATTATAATCTCTAATTTCTTATTTCTGAGTATGAAGTGAAAGTGAAAGTGTTACTTGCCCAGTCTTGTCCGACTGTTTGCAACCCCATGTATTGTAGCTCACCAGGCTCCTCTGTCCATGGAATTCTTCAGGCAAGAATACAGGAATGGTAGCCATTCCCTTCTCCAAGGGATCTCCCCAACCCAAGTATTGAACCCAGATCTCCTCCACTGCAGGTAGATTCTTTACCACCTGAGTCACTAGGGAAGCCTGTATCTGAGTATATGAGTTATTTATTTCTGAACATACATTTTATATCCTGACATTTGCTAAGTTATTTTGTTGCTTAAATGATTATTATTATTATCACCATCATCATCATTATTGATTTTGTACTTTGCCGACTAAGGTCCGTCTAGTCAAGGCTATGGTTTTTCCAGTGGTCATGTATGGATGTGAGAGTTGGACTGTGAAGAAGGCTGAGCACCGAAGAATCGATGCTTTTGAACTGTGGTGTTGGAGAAGACTCTTGAGAGTCCCTTGGACTGCAAGGAGATCCAACCAGTCCATTCTGAAAGAGATCAACCCTGAGATTTCTTTAGAAGGAATGATGCTGGAGCTGAAGCTCCAGTACTTTGGCCATCTCATGAGAAGAGTTGACTCATTGGAAAAGACTCTGATGCTGGGAGTTATTAGGGGCAGGAGGAGAAGGGACGACCGAGGATGAGATGGCTGGATGGCATCACGGACTCGATGGACGTGAGTCTGAGTGAACTCCAGGAGATGGTGATGTGAATGATGCTAAAGCTGAAACTCCAGTACTTTGGCCACCTCATGTGAAGAGTTGACTCATTGGAAAAGACTTTGATGTTGGGAGGGATTGGGGGCAGGAGAAGAAGGGGACAACAGAGGATGAGAAGGCTGGATGGCATCACTGACTCAATGGATGTGAATCTGAGTAAACTTCGGGAGTTGGTGATAGACAGGGAGGCCTGGCGTGCTGCAATTCATGGGGTGACAAAGAGTCGGACACGACTGAGCGACTGAACTGAATTGAACTGATGGGACCAGATGCCATGATCTTAATTTTCTGAATATTGATCTTTAAGCCAACTTTTTCCCTCTCCTCTTTCACTTTCATCAAGAGACTTTTTAGTTCTTCTTCACTTTCTGCCATAAGGGTGGTGTCATCTGCATATCTGAGGTTATTGATATTTCTCCTGGCAATCTTGATTCCAGCTTGTGCTTCATCCAGCCCAGCGTTTACCTTAGGTCAACTTCAACTTTCACTTTGAAAATTGCCATTTTCCATCCTATTTGAAAAAGGTGAATACATAGAAGCTCTCCATTTTTACCAGTTAACTATTTTTTAGAAAATTCTTTAAGTTCCCACTACTCCTAATAACTACATCCACTTCCCTGGAATAATTACAATGTTTCATTTAAACAGAACCAACTTCATAAAATTTCCCAAGGTCTTTCCTTAATTATACAATAGACTTCTGTAATAAACTTCAGCCATATCATATTCAAACAAAAAATAAATCAGATGCTCGATGCTTATATGCAAAATTAAGCTCTCCCTGTGAAACCAAATTAAAAAGAGCTCAGGAATGAAGTCAAGCTCTGATGAAAACAAAAACAAGCAAACAAAAGCAATCTGCAGATTTTGTTTTGTGACTTGTTAGTCTTACTCGTTTATCTGTTTTTCTCTTGCATCTGGGAAAACACACATATCCTTCCCACTCTCAACCTTTTTATCAGGTTACCATATTCATTCAGTTTTGTAGGAAAAAGAGAGATTTTTAAAATCTCTAAAATTTCATCAGGTCACTTAGTCCAAAAAACAATTTAAGTAGCTATTTGCCAGACATTGCTTTAAATGCTTTACATACATTAATTCTCTTGATTCTCACACACACAAAAATGTTTGAGATTACTATTGTACTGTCATCCCTACTGTACAGAGAGTTGAGGGAGATAGAGGTTAAATTGCTTGACAAAGGTTTATCTGTCAGCATCTGGGCTGGTATTCACATTCAGAAGAGCTGACACCAAATTCTGTTTTCCTGACCACAGGGCACCACAGAACCCAAATTACACAGTGGTTCAAAACCAGTATTGAAAAATAGAAGAAATCCATTCAGTTTACTCTGGGTAAAGTCAATGATCACTTTTTTGTTGGGCAATTTTCAAACTTTAAATTTCACATCTCTTTAATGGAATCTAAATAATATGGAGCTTATACTTGTGTGATGATCTAACACAAAAGAGGTCTACACACACACACACACACACACAGCTATCCCACATCAGCACTGCTTAAGATAACTGTGCTTCAATCAAGAAGATCTTGACTGTGCCAGTGAAGTGACTGGCAAAGTTATTCTGAAGCTCTGTTCCAGCAGAACTGAGACATCACAACATTTCCACCTACATCTCAACTCTCTGTCCATTAATAGTTTAAAATTGTTTACTGGTGACAACCAAAGTTGTCTCTCTTATATCAAACAACAACAATAAAAAATGGACATAAGAACTAAGGGGAGAGAAAATAAAGCTATATAGTTTTTAAATATTTAATGTTTATCCAAAATATATAAGGTATTCATTGTTTTACCTAATATTACAAACCTTAACCTCACCTTAAAAAATTTAGCAACTTGGATATAACAGAAACCAAGAGATGATGGCTAGCTTGAAGGCTAGCTCAATTAGGTATGAAACTCCTATAGTGTCTCCTTTGTGAAAGATGTGAGTGGTTAGAGCACTTGACATCAAGTGAAATTAAACTTTCATCATTCAAGTTTTATAACTTCCTAATGTAAGAGTGAAATCTACTCACCTTGTCTAAAGATTTAACAATTGCTTAATAAACAAGGGCTCATCTGATTGTAGCTTATCTGATAAATCTGTGACTGCTGGATTACACAAGTGTTACCTTTTATTTCCCTGGATATTTCTGTCAACAAATGTCTATTTAATATTGAATCAAGGAAGAACAATTTTCTAATAATACAAATTATTCATCATCTTGAAATCAGCATTTATTTTTATTCCATTGATAGAGCTATGTCAAGACTAACATTTAAAAGTTGATACCAATAATAAATATTTCTGCCTATAGTATCACCCATTGATGGAATGGATCAAGCCATAGTTGATCATCTTTTCACTTTTATGCTAAATAAAAAGGAGAATATAAGGAAGATTTATAATAGGATGAGGCACAATTTTAAAATGTTATTAATAGGATCATTTTATTCTCTGAAAATAAAGAATAATAAATTTATAGTTCTCCCAAGGGAAGTAAATTTTATGAGCCCAGGCATGCTGACACCAACAGGAGAAAAAAGAACAAAATTCTAAAAATAATGACTACATATAAGAAAAATTTTTTTCCTTCTTAATTTCTTTCTTTTTCTAAATTTTTTATTGAAGGGTAATTGCTTTACAGAATTTTGTGGTTTTCTGTCATACATTGACAAGAATCAGTCATAAGTACACCCAAGTCCCCTCCCTCCCAAACCTCCATCCCATCTGCCTTCCCATCCTACCCTTCAGTCTGTTGCAGAGCCCCATTTGAGTTCCCTGAGTCATACAGCAAATTTCCATTGGCTATCTATTTTACATATGGTATTGTAAATTTCCATGTTACTCTCTCCATCCATCTCCCCTTCTCCGTTCTCCCCTCCCCCAATGTCCATAGGTCTGTTCCCTATGTCTCTTTCTCCTTAATTTCTTTCTAAATATTTAACGGTAATAAAAAGATTAATCCATGATCCTGAGAACTTCTCAAAGCTAAATCTATGGAATTTTTTATTGTGAGAAAACACATATAAGGACAAATCCAGGTGTACTCTGGTATCTGTTCAAACATCTTTGTGTAGAAAGGAAAAAAATAGATACCTTGTTTTCCTTACTATATGCTCAAAAAATATATTTTTTTTCATTACAGGCCTCAATCAGAGTGAAGATAAGATCAGTCACTGAACCAAAAGAACACTTCTAGAAACATTCACTTGAAATTCAAAGAGAAATCACTAATTATTGACTTAGCCCAAAATTAGGGACTTCGTCTGAAAATCACCTAGGGCAGACACTCTGGTTATTCTGTTGCCAAGTCATCTCTGACTCTTCATGACCCCATGGACTGCAGCATGCCAGCCTTCTCTGTCCCTTCCCATCTCTCAGGGTTTTCCCAAGTTCATGTCCATTGAATCGGTGTTGCCATCCAACCATCTCATTCTCTGTTGCCCTCTTCTCCTTCTACTGATATAGTAACAATATGCCACTCTGTAGCACTACTTTCTCCCAACAGTAGACCCAGAGGCAGGACTTTCCCATCATGAGGAGCATGACTGTATCTGGAATAATGCCTGGATAAAGATTCCTATACATATAACAAGTCTAAAATAGACTTTCCAGGTGTTCAAGAGGTTGAACTAGTTCCCCATATGATACAATCTATGAAAATGCAAGTGCAAAAAAGAAATGAAAGAAAAATATTTCCAGAACAGAGAACTTGATCTCATGATAGCTTTCAACATAACTACATTATTGTAATAAACTTCCACTCAAAGTGTACTTTGAATCTTATCATCTTTATTCTAGATACTGGAGTTGTCCCTAAATAAGAGGGAAATTTCTAACAGATTAATCCTGGTTACCAAGAATGAAAAGAACACTCAAAAGATCATAACTGATTTCATTACTTATGGAGAAAACATCATTGCTTACATCTCACCTACTGTCAAAGCATTTGTAACACACTTCTACAAAGCCTGAAGAGAAGTATATGTAGATATTCATAAAAAGCAACATTAGAAGTGCTGGCTTCCCTCTTCTTTTCCAAAAACATTTTCAGAGATGAGCTAGCATCTAGACAGTCTCTGATGGGTCAGGAGAACATTTCAGTATTGCTAAGAGTCTGTTTAGAAATTGGGATGAATTTGCTGTAAGCTAGGAGATGATGATCTTAAATAAAGACTCACTTACTTTATTTCCTAAATTCCTCTCCCTCCCACTAATGTAATTTCATTTTGAAAACAATTCATCTTAAAGTTCCAGGAGAACAGTTTTTATAAAATTTTCTGAAGCTGAGGGCAACCTTTACATAACATACTATGAAAAAGATCTGCAGCATAGGGCTATTCTTGTCATTGTGTATGTGGTGCATATCTATGAATTGAGATCTTCAATTGACAGCTGTATTAAACTGTGAATCTGTATCTTTTCTATATGGAATCACAGAATATTGACACCATTTGATTTAAACAAACAATCCACTGTCAGCAATTATTTACATGTGTAAATGCCTTGAAAGACAGGGACTGCCAGAGTTTCAATCAAGATGGCAGAGTAGAAGGGTGTGCGCTCATCTCCTGCAAGAGCACCAAAATTACACTAGCTGTTGAACTCTCATTGACATGAGGATGCTGGAACCCACCAAAAAAAGATACCTCACATCCAAAGACAAAGAAGAAGCTGCACCAAGATGGTAGGAGGGGCGCAATCACAATAAAATCAAATCCCATACCAGTTGGGTGGGTGACCCACAAACTGGAGAACAATAATACCAAAGAAGTGTTCCCACTGTGTGAAGGTTCTGAACCCCACATCAGGCTTCCCAGCCTGGGAATCCAACAAAGGGACTGGTAATTCCCAGGGAATCTGACCTTGAAGACAAGCAGGACTTCATTATATCCACAGGACTAGGAGAACCAGAGACTCCAGTCTTGGAGGGCACAAGCTAACCTTTGTGCACACCAAGACCCAGAGGAAAGGAGCAGTGATCCCACAGGAGACTGAATCAAAACTACCTGCTACTGTTGGATGGTTTCCTGAGGAGATGTGAATCAGCAGGGGCTCACCACAGGGACAGGGGCACTGGCAGCAGCAGCCCAGGAAGATCTCCCTTGGCATAAGCCCTCTTAGAAGTGGCCATTAACCCTACCAAAGACCCAAGGGTTGGGTCGCCTCCAATGAAAGAACTAACAGGGAGGGTGTACAACCCCACCCATCAGCAGATAATTGGATTAAAGCTTTACTGAACAAGGTCCTGCCCAGGAGAGCAAGACCTAATTTTTCCCACCACCAATCCCTCCCATCAGGAAGCTTACACAAGTCTCTTAGCCTCATCCATCAGAGGGCAGACAAAAGAAGCAAAAAGAATTACAGTTCCACAGTGGCTAAAACAAAAACCACATTATAGAAAGTCAATCATGATGAAAAAGTAGGAAGTCATGTCCCAGATGAAGGGACAAGATCAAACCCCAGAAAAACAACTAAATGGAGATAGGCAACCTTCCAGAAAAATAATTCAGAATAATGATATGGAAGATGATTCAGGATCTCAGGAAAAGAATGGAGGCAAAGATTGAAAAGATGCAAGAAATGTTTACCAAAGACCTAGAAAAACTAAAGAAGAAACAAGCAGAGATGAATAATATACTAGAAAGAATCAATAGCAGAATAACTGAGGCAGAAGAACAGATAAATGACCTAGAGGACAGAATGGTGGAAATCACTGCCACTGAGCAGAATAAAGAAAAAGAATGAAAAGAAATGAAGACAGCCTAAGAGACCTCTGAGACAACAGTAAACACACCAATATTCGCATTATAGGGGTCCCAGAATGAGAAGAGAGAGAGAAAGGACCTGAAAACAATATTTGAAGAGATAATAGCTGAAAACTCCTCTAACATGGAAAATAAAATAGTCAACCAAATCTGGGAAGCACACAGAGTCCCAGGTGGGAAAAATCCAAGGAGGAACACACTGAGACACAGAGTAAACAAACTGACAAAAATTAACGACAAAAATAAAATATTAAAAGCAGTAAGGCAAAAATGACAAATTACATAGAAGTGAACTCCCATCAGAAGATACTAAGAAGAGGTGGCAAGAATACACAGAAGAACTATACAAAAATGATCTTCATGACCCAGATAATCACAATGGTGTGATCATTTACCTAGAGCCAGACATCCTGGAATGTGAAGTCAAGTGGGCCGTAGGAAGTATATGAATAAAGCTAGTGGAGGTGATGGAATTCCAGTTGAGCTATTTCAAACCCTAAAAGATGATGCTGTGAAAGTGCTGCACTCAATATGCCAGCAAATATGAAAGCTCAGCAGTGGCCACAGGACTGGAAGAAAAGGTCAATTTTCATTCCAATCCCAAAGAAAGGCAATGTTAAAGAATGCTCAGACTATTGTACAACTGCACTCATCTCACATGCTAGTAAAGTAATGCTCATAATTCTCCAAGCCAGGCTTCAGCAATAAGTAAACTGTGAACTTCTAGATGTTCAAGCTGATTTTAGAAAAGGTAGAGGAACCAGAGATCAAATTGCCAACATCCACTGGATCATGGAAAAGGCAAGAAAGTTCCAGAAAAACATCTATTTCTGCTTTATTGACTATGCCAAAGCCTTTGACTGTGTGGATCACAATCAACTGTGGAAAATTCTGAAAGAGATGGGAATACCAGACCACCTGAACTTCCTCTTGAGAAATATGTATGTGGGTCAGGAAGCAACAGTTAGAACTGGACATAGAACAACAGACTGGTTCCAAATAGGAAAAGGAGTATGTCAAGGCTGTATATTGTCACCCTGCTTATTTAATTTATATACAGAGTACTTCATGAGAAACACTGGACTGGATGAAGCACAGGCTGGAATCAAGATTGCTGGGACACCACCCTTATGGCAGAAAATGAAGAACTAAAGAGCCTCTTGATGAAAGTGAAAGAGGAGAGCGAAAAAGTTGGCTTAAAGCTCAACATTCAGAAAACTAAGATCATGGCATCTGGTCCCATCACTTCATGGCAAACAGAAGGGGAAACAGTGGAAACAGTGGCTGACTTTATCTTTTTGGGCTCCAAAATCACTGCAGATGGTAATTGTAGCCATGAAGTTAAAAGACACTTACTCCTTAGAAGGTAAGCTATGACCAACCTAAACAGCATATTAAAAAGCAGAGACATTACTTTGCCTACAAATGCCTGTCTAGTCAAAGCTATGGTTTTTTTCAGTAGTCATATATGGAAGTGAGAGTTGAACTATAAAGAAAGCTGAGCCAAAGAATTGATGTTTTTGAATTGTGGTGTTGGAGAAGACTCTTGAGAGTCTTTTGGACTACAGGGAGATCCAACCAGTCCATCCTAAAGGAGATCAGTCCTGAGTGTTCATTGGAAGGTCTGATGTTGAAGCTGAAACTCCAATATTTTGGCTACCTGATGCAAAGAGCTGACTCATTTGAAAAGACCCTGATGCAGGGAAAGACTGAAGGTGGAGGAGAAGGGGACGGCAGAGGATGAGATGGTTGGATGGCATCACCGACTCACTAGACATGAGTTTCAGCAAGCTCTGGGAGTTGGCGATGAACAAGGAGACCTGATGTGCTGCAGTCCATGAGGTCGTGAAGGGTCAGACACGACTAAGTGACTGAACTGAGCTTATTTGAACTCCTATTAGTCTATCAGCTGATTTCTCAACAGAAATTCTACAAGAAAATGGCCTGATATATTTAAGGTAATGAAAGGGAAGAAAGTAAAACCAAGAATACTCCACCCAGCAAGAATCTTGTTTAAGATTTGATGGAGAAATCAAAAGCTATCCAGACAAGCAAAAATTCAGAGAATTCAGCACCACCAAACCAGCTTTACAATAAATGCTAAAGGAACTTCTGTAGGCAGGAAATTCAAGAGAAAGAAAAGACTTGCACAAAAAATCCCAAAGCAATTAAGAAAATGATAATAGGATCACATATATTGGTAATTACATTAAATATAAATGGATTAAATGCATCACAAAAAGACAGAGACTGGCTGAGCAGATGAGAACATGTTGCATGGATGCATTTCCACTTACCATGTTACTCTGCTTGACCCCCCCCCCAAATTGTATGTGATTATTGTATATTATTAAGTTAATCATGTTCCCTTTATGACTTGCAATTTTAATTATCTTTTTTGGGGGGGGTTCTGGCTATTGATTTATTAGATAAACAACTTTTACTATTATGATTATGTAACCATTACTCACATAATACCATTGTATCATGATTAGTCAGCAGAAAAATAATATAAATCTGTATCATCAAAACTGCTATATAATACAAAAACCAGTAATCATTTTTTAAAATCCAGATGCATATCAGAATTATCTTGAAATTTTTTGAAAAATGGAACTCCAGATGTTTCTAATAAGCAGCCATGTTTAAAAACAATTGGACTATATGGTGATCTTTTAATTTTACCTAGCTTGTTTCACTCTTTCTATTTCATATTCAGCACTCCCATTTCATGTGTTTTCTAATTTCTCCATCTTTTTTTATTGATGTTCTTTCTCAACCCCTTATCAAGGATAGTAGAAAAACTTGTGTATACATATATATAAATAATATGTATAATATATTTTAGAAAACTGAACAATTCTTGCCTAACTAAAAAACATGACATTTTGATTCCACTTGTTCAACTTAGTATGAATAGAATGCTAGATGTCTAATTTGAAAAAAAATAGACATGCAACAAGTAACAGAGGTTTTCTGTATAGCACAGGGAACTATAGCTAATATCTTACAATAACTTTTAATGGAAAATAATTTTAAAACTAATATATATGTATAACTGAATCTCCTTGCTGTGTACCTGAAACATCGTAAGTCAACAATGTTTCAATAAATACATACATATATATAAAGAAAAAAGTTAAAAATAAACACTTCAAAAAAAGAAAGAGGTCCAACAGTCTAACACCACAGTACTAACAATGACATCCCTCTTGTGTGGGTGTCAGGTGTTGGGAAATTACCCTACATGATTTTTCCCAATCACTTGCTCTCAGAAGCTTTTGGATGGTCTTTTGCAAATTCTTTTCAGCCCAGCAATTGATATCACTACTTCCTTGTTTTCAAGTTTAATAATGGAATCTCTCTTTCTCTCTCTCATTCAGATACATTATCTTTATTTGGGGAAAAAAATAACTTTTTAACTATCTATTTAACAATGGACCACATCACAGTAACCTTTGCACATGATGACTTTAATTGGGGGCAATGTTTTTACACACAGTGCATGTAATTTTTCAAATTTATTTGAAATTTTATTTTATTTTATTTTTAAATTTATTTGAAACACCTTATGTTATAAACTGAAATAAACCTGGAAAACTACAAAATAAGAAAAAAGAAAAAAAGAATAAGAAGAAAGACAGGGACTGTTCGTCTCAATGCTGGGGACCACAATTTACAACCAGTAGATGACCAGTAAATGTTTGATGAGTGAAAAGGCCCCCTCTTCTTACCTGTTAGAACCTGAGGCCAAGAGAAGTGGCTGTCGCAGCTCTTCCAAAGCTCTGTTCCAGCAGAACCAGGATATCTAACATCTCCACCTACATCCCAACTCCTTGTCCAATAGGTTAAAGTGTCTGCCTGCAATGCAGGAGACCTGGGTTCGATCGCTAGGTTGGGAAGATCCCCTGGAGAAGGAAATGGCAACCCACTCCAGTATTCTTGCCTGGAGAATCCCATGGATGGAGGAGCCTGGTGGGCTACAGTCCATGGGGTCGCAGAGTCGGACACGACTGAGCAACTTCACTTCACTATGTTTTGAAATGGCTGAATTCCTCATTATTTCCTAATGGCCTTTAGTTTGTAAGGCAAAACTATTAGGTACCAAATATTTAACTCACATAAGCACCACAATTTGCCTTCAATGCTCAGCTAAACCCCAGGGAAATGTATTACATGTCTGACGGTTTAATTTCCTTGATTGACAGACACAGAACTTGGAAGCTTGGATAGTCTGCTTCTAGGAACCAGAGCTTCCAAAGTATCAATACATGTGGTTTTCTCTTCATGTGATCACAAACCAGCAATAAAGTCCACCATAAATAATCTATTGTAAATTTTACTTTGACAACAAATTCTAGGAAAGAGTTCAACTGAATATACCACGGAAGGAGTAAATAATTGGTGGCCCTGAAGCCTTTGAGGCAAAACAGGCCTATAATCTTTGCAGTTTAATACTTATTTGGGCTTATATTTTCCTGAAGGAATGAGATTCTGCTAAGAGACAGAGGAAGGGGAGGAAGACAAGCACCAGCGTGCCAATTGCTCTAAGATTAGTGACTTTGAAGATTTAAACTTGATCCCAAATCTTTGAATAATAAATAAATCAGCATCTGGAGACCCTACAGGTCTTTAACATGAAGAACCTGGTTAACTGTGGTCATTAGCACTCAGAGGCTGAAATAACAGAAATCCAGTCCCACTTAAGGCTCCCAACTTGATGACCATAGTTTTTATGTTAATTGAAAAAGTGGAGCAACTTCACAGCCATAATAGTATGTACTTTTCCAAATACTTCCTCACTACAGTTTCATAATAAAATGAGATCTATATAGGCCTTTGTAGTTAGCCGTTCTGTGTTTGGCTCACTGCCTGGACCAAACAGTATGTTTTGAATACATCTACACAAGATGCTTCCCTGAATAGTTTGCATTAATCCTCACTAGAGTCTTGTGAAACAGGGAGGGCACGTGAAATTACTCCCATTTCACAAGAAGGGAAGTTCCCAGATAGCATTTCCTCGTCATCAGTAAGGTTCACTAATCACTGACCATGAGCTAAGTGTTTTGAGTATATTAATAAGCTTATTTCTAACACATGAGCTTCCCGGATGGCTCAGAGGTTAAAGCGTCTGCCTGCAATGTGGGAGACCTGGGTTCAATCCCTGGNGAACTCCAGATGTTTCTAATAAGCAGCCATGTTTAAAAACAATTGGACTATATGGTGATCTTTTAATTTTACCTAGCTTGTTTCACTCTTTCTATTTCATATTCAGCACTCCCATTTCATGTGTTTTCTAATTTCTCCATCTTTTTTTATTGATGTTCTTTCTCAACCCCTTATCAAGGATAGTAGAAAAACTTGTGTATACATATATATAAATAAAATGTATATTTTAGAAAACTGAACAATTCTTGCCTAACTAAAAAACATGACATTTTGATTCTACTTGTTCAACTTAGTATGAATAGAATGCTAGATGTCTAATTTGAAAAAAAATAGACATGCAACAAGTAACAGAGGTTTACTGTATAGCACAGGGAACTATAGCTAATATCTTACAATAACCTTTAATGGAAAATAATTTTAAAACTAATATATATGTATAACTGAATCTCCTTGCTGTGCACCTGAAACATTGTAAGTCAACAATGTTTCAATAAATACATACATATATATAAAGAAAAAAGTTAAAAATAAACACTTCAAAAAAAAGAAAGAGGTCCAACAGTCTAACACCACAGTACTAACAATGACATCCCTCTTTTGTGGGTGTCAGGTGTTGGGAAATTACCCTACATGATTTTTCCCAATCACTTGCTCTCAGAAGCTTTTGGATGGTCTTTTGCAAATTCTTTTCAGCCCAGCAATTGATATCACTACTTCCTTGTTTTCAAGTTTAATAATGGAATCTCTCTTTCTCTCTCTCATTCAGATACATTATCTTTATTTGGGGAAAAAAATAACTTTTTAACTATCTATTTAACAATGGGCCACATCACAATTACCTTTACACATGATGACTTTAATTGGGGGCACTGTTTTTACACACAGTGCATGTAATTTTTCAAATTTATTTGAAATTTTATTTTATTTTATTTTTAAATTTATTTGAAACACCTTATGTTATAAACTGAAATAAACCTGGAAAACTACAAAATAAAAAAAAAGAAAAAAAGAATAAGAAGAAAGACAGGGACTGTTCGTCTCAATGCTGGGGACCACAATTTACAACCAGTAGATGACCAGTAAATGTTTGATGAGTGAAAAGGCCCCCTCTTTTTACCTGTTAGAACCTGAGGCCAAGAGAAGTGGCTGTCGCAGCTCTTCCAAAGCTCTGTTCCAGCAGAACCAGGATATCTAACATCTCCACCTACATCCCAACTCCTTGTCCAATAGGTTAAAGTGTCTGCCTGCAATGCAGGAGACCTGGGTTCGATCCCTAGGTTGGGAAGATCCCCTGGAGAAGGAAATGGCAACCCACTCCAGTATTATTGCCTGGAGAATCCCATGGATGGAGGAGCCTGGTGGGCTACAGTCCATGGGGTCGCAGAGTCGGACACGACTGAGCAACTTCACTTCACTATGTTTTGAAATGGCTGAATTCCTCATTATTTCCTAATGGCCTTTAGTTTGTAAGGCAAAACTATTAGGTACCAAATATTTAACTCACATAAGCACCACAATTTGCCTTCAATGCTCAGCTAAACCCCAGGGAAATGTATTACATGTCTGACGGTTTCATTTCCTTGATTGACAGACACAGAACTTGGAAGCTTGGATAATCTGCTTCTAGGAACCAGAGCTTCCAAAGTATCAATACATGTGGTTTTCTCTTCATGTGATCACAAACCAGCAATAAAGTCCACCATAAATAATCTATTGTAAATTTTACTTTGACAACAAACTATAGGAAAGAGTTCAACTGAATATACCACTGAAGGAGTAAATAATTGGTGGCCCTGAAGCCTTTGAGGCAAAACAGGCCTATAATCTTTGCAGTTTAATACTTATTTGGGCTTATATTTTCCTGAAGGAATGAGATTCTGCTAAGAGACAGAGGAAGGGGAGGAAGACAAGCACCAGCGTGCCAATTGCTCTAAGATTAGTGACTTTGAAGATTTAAACTTGATCCCAAATCTTTGAATAATAAATAAATCAGCATCTGGAGACCCTACAGGTCTTTAACATGAAGAACCTGGTTAACTGTGGTCATTAGCACTCAGAGGCTGAAATAACAGAAATCCAGTCCCACTTAAGGCTCCCAACTTGACGACCATAGTTTTTATGTTAATTGAAAAAGTGGAGCAACTTCACAGCCATAATAGTATGTACTTTTCCAAATACTTCCTCACTACAGTTTCATAATAAAATGAGATCTATATAGGCCTTTGTAGTTAGCCGTTCTGTGTTTGGCTCACTGCCTGGACCAAACAGTATGTTTTGAATACATCTACACAAGATGCTTCCCTGAATAGTTTGCATTAATCCTCACTAGAGTCTTGTGAAACAGGGAGGGCACGTGAAATTACTCCCATTTCACAAGAAGGGAAGTTCCCAGATAGCATTTCCTCGTCATCAGTAAGGTTCACTAATCACTGACCATGAGCTAAGTGTTTTGAGTATATTAATAAGCTTATTTCTAACACATGAGCTTCCCGGATGGCTCAGAGGTTAAAGCGTCTGCCTGCAATGTGGGAGACCTGGGTTCAATCCCTGGTTCAGGAAGATCCCTTGGAGAAGGAAATGGCAACCCTTTCCAGTATTCTTGCCTGGAGAATCCCATGGATGGAGGAGCCTGGTGGGCTACAGTCCACGGGGTCACAAAGAGTCGGACACAACTGAGCAAGTGACTTAACATTAACATTAAAATTTATTTCTAACACAGTCAAAAAGTGTATTAATAGAAACCCAGGGCAGGAGGCTACCTTCAGAAGCAAAACAAGTCAAAGGCCTCAAGGTGGAAGAAAAAAAAACATTGAGAAACCTCCAGGGACACTCATATTGGGAAACTTACTACTGAGGATCCATGTGCTATATACTATAAAGGGTCTTACATGTCACCAAGTATCCACTGTAAAACTGTAAACTTAGTTTCTTTGAAAAAGATGCTTACATTTTACCAATTTGGTATATTAATGAATTTTTCTTACTATTTTTATGTAAACCTCAATGTATGGTCATATGTCAGAGTTCTGTGATTCCAGAAATGGATGGGAAAGGAAAGAAACACATAGTCTGTCTCTTGCAGATTCATTGTAAGAATATCCTATCTAGACGACAGCCTAACAACATTATATGACACAGCCAGCTTTTAGAAACTGGTCAACAACATTAAAACATGTTTGCATCTAACACAGGATATTTTATATGCCACATAACAAATGGGTTTCTAAATCATTCTGCAAAGTGAACACTTATCTTTACACACACACTAAAATTGGAATAAAAACTTATATGCCCCTATATTCAGATCAGTAAAGTTTTTTTGTAGAAAATAGATCAATATGTACAGTGATTATCTTCTAAGTATCTCATCCATTTTCAAATATCAAAGGTAATCAGGAACTAAATGCATTAATAAGACATACTTACTGATAAACTTGGTGTCTGACTTACCTATTGGATTTCTATCGAAGAACAGCATTGGAGCTCTGAAAATGGACTCCAGCATTTTGTTGTGCAAAGTTTGTGAAGAATTAACAAGGATGTAGAATATCAACAGAGATCTTGTGATGCCAAAAAGGATGGTACCTACAGTTAGAACTGAAATAAAGTAACATCACTCAGCACAAGATCTCTGCCTTTCCTTCAATTATGTGAAAGCATGGCAGACAGCTTACAAAAATGTTATCTGTTATTCTATAAATATAATTTATATATAAATTCACCTATAGACTATAGAATAAATACATAATGGATTATATAAGAGTTTAATACATTCACTAGGTACATTTACAAAGAAGAATATAAAAATAAGTACGGTTCTCTTATTAAATAGAAACAACATGAGAAAAAAAATCAGATGTAAAACACAATTTCAGATTTTCCTAATCCAATTACAAGTACTAAATAAAAGCTCAGAAGAAAGAAAATGATAAAAGTAGTATCTTCCTTTTGCCATATTTCAAATCTCATTATTTACAACATGTCCCATAATCTAAAATTGAGAAATGTTTGATACCACCATGAGTTAAAAGGGAATAGGAGAGATGACTTACCATTTCCTTATAAATGGAAACTGTATATGGAAATTTACTTCCATGTAAAGTAACTATTTCCATGCCCAGGCAGCTTTAAAGAGTATCAGTCAGTTCAGTTAGTTCAGTTCAGCCGCTCAGTCGTGTCCAACTCTTTGCGACCCCACAAATCGCAGCATGCCAGGCCTCCCTGTCCATCACCATCTCCCGGAGTTCACTCAGACTCACATCCATCGAGGCCGTGATGCCATCCAGCCATCTCATCCTCTGTCATCCCCTTCTCCTCCTGCCCCCAATCCTCCCAGCATCAGTCTTTTCCAATGAGTCAACTCTTCGCATGAGGTGGCCAAAGTACTGGAGTTTCAGCTTTAGCATTAGTCTTTCCAAAGAAATCCCAGCGCTGATCTCCTTCAGAATGGACTGGTTGGATCTCCTTGCAGTACGAGGGACTCTCAAGAGTCTTCTCCAACACCACAGTTCAAAGGCATCAATTCTTTGGCACTCAGCTTTCTTCACAGTCCAACTCTCACATCCATACATGACCACAGGAAAAACCATAGCCTTGACTAGACGGACCTTTGTTGGCAAAGTAAGGTCTCTGCTTTTCAATATCCTATCTAGGTTGGTCATAACTTTTCTTCCAAGGAGTAAGCGTCTTTTAATATCAT
>SJYX01015280.1:11742-25614 GCA_006410675.1 Oreotragus oreotragus | reverse complement strand
TTGTTGGCAAAGCAATGTCTCTGCTTTTCAATATCCTATCTAGGTTGGTCATAACTTTTCTTCCAAGGAGTAAGCGTCTTTTAATATCATGGCTGCAGTCGCCATCTGCAGTGATTTTGGAGCCCCCAAAAATAAAGTCTGACACTGTTTCCACTGTTTCCCCATCTATTTCCCATGAAGTGGTGGGACCAGATGCCATGATCTTCATTTTCTGAATGTTGAGCTTTAAGCCAACTTTTTCACTCTCCACTTTCACTTTCATCAAGAGGCTTTTTAGTTCCTCTTCACTTTCTGCCATAAGGGTGGTGTCATCTGCATATCTGAGGTTGTTGATATTTCTCCCGGCAATCTTGATTCCAGCTTGTGCTTCTTCCAGCCCAGTGTTCCTCATGAAAGACCATATTAAGTTGCAAGCAGACAATCTCTTCAATAATTGAATTGCAAGAAAACATGTACTATATTTTAGCATGAGATAATTAATCAAAATGAGTAAGTAATCTCTCACTAAGTGTTTTATAGAAACACAAAGCATGGGGGTGGTCCTAAGATGGCAGAGGAATAGGACAGGGAGACCACTTTCTCCCCCACAAATTCATCAAAAGATCATTTGAACACAGAGCAAATTCCACAAAAAAACTTCTGAATGCTGGCAGAGGACACCAACCACCCAGAAAGGCAGTCCGTTGTCTTCGAAGGAGAAAGGAGATAGGACAAAATATAAAAGATAAACAGACAAAAGAGGTAGGGACAGAGACCCATTCTGGGGAGGGAGTCGTGAAAGAGGAGAAGTTTCCAAACACCAGGAAACCGTCTCACCAGCAGGTCAGTGGGGAGTTTTGGAATCTCAGAGGACAACTTAACTGGGAGGAAAATATATAAATAAATAAACCCCACAGATTACATACCTAACCACAACTCCCAGCAGAGGGGTAGTCCAGATGCTCACATCTGCCACCAGCAAGTGGGGGCTGAACAGGGAGGCGCGGGCTGCACTGCTTAGGGTAAGGACCAGGCCTGAATGCCCTGAGGACAATCTGAGGGAGCTAATGTGAGACAGCAACCCAAACTGTGGGATAGCAAGAGAGAAAAGAAAGAGAGCGTGAACTTTCCTTCGAAAAGCTCTAACCTAAGGCACTGCCAGGCCCACTCACAGAATGAAGGACTGAATGAATACCAGAGGAGAGCTAGCTGGCTGTGGACCAGCCCAACCCCCACCAGAGGCAGAGAGGCAGAAGGACGACAGCCAGAGCTGGAAAGGGACAATCTCAGCCCCAGAGACAGGAGCAGGCTCCCAGTTGCTAACCAAATGTTCCTGGGATCCTGGACGGTTGATATCCACCAGGAGGGTCACAGCCAGAGATCAGTTCCCCAGATGAGACACGCAGCACACATGGGACAGCGCTCCCACTATGCTCCCAGGAAACCAAGCAGCTGGGACCGGGGAGGTGATAAGATGCACGACACACTTGGGGAGAGCATGCTCACCACGCACCTTGTCACCTGAGCTGCTTGGACCTGGGAAGGGCTTGAGACACGCAGCACACATGGGACAGCGCTCCCACTATGCTCCCAGGAAACCAAGCAGCTGGGACCGGGGAGGTGATAAGATGCACGACACACTTGGGGAGAGCATGCTCACCACGCACCTTGTCACCTGAGCTGCTTGGACCTGGGAAGGGCACAAAACGCAGGCTCAACCAAGTATATGCCTTGTGGAGTACCCAAGAACATGAACCTTACCAGCTTAGACCTGGGAAGTGCACGCAACTCAGGGCCCGCTTTAGACAGTTCCCCTGCAGNCCTGAGCTGCTTGGACCTGGGAAGGGCACAAAACGCTGGCCCAACCAAGTATATGCCTTGTGGAGTACCCAAGAACCTGAACCTTACCAGCTTAGACCTGGGAAGTGCACGCAACTCAGGGCCCGCTTTAGACAGTTCCCCTGCAGAGCAACCTGGAACCTGAGCAGTGTAGACAGGGAAAACACAGGCGCTGTGAGTGGGGGGCAAACCCAGTGTGGTCCAGACAATGAGAGCACTCCCTACACATGCCAGTGATATTTGTTTGCAGTGTTCCTCCCTCCTCACAGCACAACTGAATGAGTGAGCCTAAATAAGTGACCACCTTCACCTCCTTGTGTCAGAGCGGAAATTAGACACTGAAGAGACTCGCAAACAAAAGCCACCAAAATAAACAGAGGGAACCGCTTTGGAAGTGACAGATGCAACAGATTAAAACCCTGTAGTTAGCACCAACTACATTGGAAGGGGCTATAGACCTTGAGAAGTATAAGCTGGAACAAAGAATTATCTGAAACTGAACTGACCCCACACTGCCTGCAATAGCTCCAGAGAAATTCCTAGATAAATTTTACTATTATCATTTTTAATTTTTTAATTTTAACTACATTATTCCATTTTCATTTTTATAACCTACTATTATCTTGCAAAAAAAAACCTATTTTTAAAGCAAATTTCATATATGCTTTTTATAATTTTTGTGATTTTGGTTTTTTAATATTGTATTTTTGAGAGTTTAACCTCTACTCTTGATTTTTAATCTTTGCTTTTTGGTATTTGTTATCAATTTTGTACCTTTAAGAGTCCAATCTTCAGTACCCATTTTTACTTAGCAGTGTGATTACTGGTTTGACTGCCCTCTCCGTCTTTTGACTCTCCTTGTTCTCCCCTCCATCCCCACAGAGAAGGTGATGGCACCCCACTCCAGTACTCTTGCCTGGAAAATCCCATGGACNTTGGCAGGCGGGTTCTTACCTGCTGGACCAGAAAAGTCCCTGTTTCTGTTTCTTTTATTGAAAATGTAGTGTAACACCCAGCTGGGATCTTGTTTCTGAACCTCAGTTTCCTCCACTGTAAGCTGAATGAATTGGACAGGATGGTTTCTTCTGTTCCTTTTCCCTCCTCTTAACCTTTTATTACAAGTTAAGAAAATCAGATATATCTACATTTTAGGGATTTCTCCACATATTTTGTAATAATTTTTATCTTTGTGAACAAAAAGTTTTTTTCCCCCCTCAGATCAAAAAAGAACCTTAAAAGGCAGTACTTTGTTATAGTTGAATCAAATAGTACATAAAGAATTAGCCAAGAGAATTTTCCACTTCCCCACTCCATCAGATGAGAAACAACACATTAACGAATGAACTTAGGAACTGTGAAAGTCTATAGGAATAACATCTTTGGCATTGAATGTCATCCAGAAAGTGAGTGGGCTTAACACTTTAAGATCATGTACCAGATTTTATTCACTGAAATTCATAAATGATACCTTTCCCCAGTAGTTTGTCTTTTTTCTCCATTTCACTGTACCACCAACAGCACTCAAGCTGGCTAACACCAGTAGAACCCCAGGATACACAGGAGGATTGATTAACTTTCCAATTCCGTGAGGAAGGAGTCTGGTCACCATATATTCCCAGCCTCTAGAGCATGGTGTCCGCTTGTAGTAGCTTGATGAATGTGTACTGATGGCATGATATGCGGATGTCTTGGGATTACAGCTGACAGGTTCTGCTCATCAGGTGACTAGCCCAATAGGGACTAGACTAGCTCTTCTCCTTCCATGCCCTTTCTACCTGTTGTACCTACTGTGCTGCAAACTGGATAACTGGTTTTGGGGTTCATTCTAAGGTTTGGAAGCTCTAAAGTTTCTATCCCTCTGTATCTTGCTTCTCCCATTCACACCCATGCAACTGGTTTGTGTTCCACCCTGAACACCTCACCCTCGTGATCAGATACGGAGAACCTTGCAGGAAATCCAGGACACCTTCTTATATTAAAGCCATTTTTAGTACCTAGTCTGATGGGAATGGTGTAAGCAAATTCATGTCTCACCTCACACGTTCTCTGGAATATAAATGCCTTTTGTGCAGAGCAGGTCTGGGAGAGCCTCGGCTCCTCCTTCCTAGTAGGAGGGATTTGTCATGTAGGAAACCAGATTCCCCTTTGGCCCATTTTAAGCCAGAAGGCTCAAGATCGCCCATGCAATGAACACAGCTTAATGTCCACAGCTCCCTGACACCCTTGCGTTGTTCACTATCCTACTCCCAGACTGCTTCTCCACCCCAAAGTGCATCCTTTCTCCTATTTGCTGAGTGGTTGTCCGAGCCCACTGTAGCATTCCTATCTCTTCCCTAGTGTCAACCTTGTGCTCACCTCTGTGACTCTGACTTGGGTCTCACTTTGCCTACGCTGTATTTGGTCACAGTGAATAACTCCCTCCTCTCCCCCTCTCTTTTTCTTGTTCAACACACCAGCCAGACATTTGGTTTGAAAATGTAAATGTCATGCTGGTCACTTTTGCAGATGGCATATTTTGAGGAGGCTTAGTCAATCTGGTAGATAGAATCTGAATCCAAAAAGATGTTGATAGGGTGATATCAAAAAATGAAATTTAACAGCCAAAAAAAAAGGGCCAGCATCTAAGTGTAAAACAAAATGCACATCTTTAAAATGATAAAGATGTGACTTAACAACAGCCTGTAGAAAAGACAAGTTTAAGTTTACTCCAAAAAAGCCCTGTTGGGAGTCAGGAGCCCCTCCTACATCAATGTGTGGCTGTATGATAAAGGGCAAGGAACTGAATCAACTATGAGACTCTGTTTCTTTCTTGAAAAAAGGGAGCTATACTGGATCATCTCTCATGTCAATTACAGTTCTAAAGTTACATAAACAAATGAATCAACAGTTTAAAGTGAAGGCCCATATGTAAACTAAAAGCTAATGCAGTCTTATAAATAGTGAGAGTATAATCAGAACCTTATCCATCAAAGTTCTGTTCTCCTCTCTGTGGACTAGACAGCTCTTGGATGTTGAATACCAATCACACCACATGTCAAAGTATTTTTAACCAAAGTATATTCAGAAGAGAGCTAGCTAGTGATAAGGCAACGTTTGGGTAATGTTTGAAAGAATCATATGGTTTGGTTTAGACGAGAGAAGGATTTAGGACAAAAGTGTGAATGTTATGGTTGGCCATCAAAGCTTGAAGAGTTCTATGCTCTCTACACTTGGAGAAGGAAATGGCAAGCCACCGCAGTATTCTTGCCTGGAGAATCCCATGGGCAGAGAAGCCTGGCTACAGCCTTGTGTCCATGGGGTTGCAAGAACTGGACATGACTTAGTGACTAAAGCAACCAACCATTCTCCATACAAACTGTCTAAGCTGCCACCTCCTTCCTGAAGCCTTTACGGAGTGCTGTGACCCAGATTTCTTGAAAGACACTTTCCAGTCTACCTTGCATTTGGGTTATGTCTATACTTATTGGGCTTCCCAGGTGGCACTAGTGGTAAAGAACCTGCATGCCAATGAAGGGGACACATAACAGATGGGGGTTCAGTCCTTGGATTGGGAAGATCCCTTGGAGGAGAGCTTGGCAATCCACTCCAGTATTCTTGCCTGGAAAATCCCATGGACAGAAGAACCTCGTGGGATACAGTCCTTAGGGTCGCAAAGAGTCAGACATGACTGAAGTGACTTAGCATGCATATTCTTATCTGGCTGAACTCTTTGAGGGTGAATGGCATGTCATACTTATCCTTGCATCCTCTAGTTTCTAATGCAGTGCCTCGCACAATAATAAGTATACAACTGAACTGAAACTTATTAGACTTATCAGACATGGAGATGATGGATAGAAATTGTAGAGACTTTTTGGCCTTCCAAGAAGTAAACTTTTCAAATAATAAAATGTCTTTAAAGTGCATGGATAACTATGTAATTCATCGCACAACCTGTTCTTTAGAATGGATAGTTTAAAAGGGGCCAATTGTGGGTGAGAATGGAGCAACCGGAAGTCAGACTGATACTGGTGGAAATGTGAAAAGGCACAACCGCTTAGGAACACAGTTTGGCAGTTTTCCCCAAAACATGTACCTACCTTGCAGTCCAGTCATTCTATGTCTATGAATTTACCCAAGATAAATGAAAACATTGCCTACACAAAGACTGGTACACAAATATTTGTAGCAACCTTATTTACAATAGCCTCCAATTGGAAGTAAGCCAAATGGTCATCAACAAATCAATTAAATGGATAAACAAAATATGATGCCAACTCAATAGAACATACATCAACAATAAGACCATACAACAACATGGATCAATCTCAAAACATTATGAGGAAAAGAAGCCCAACTCAAAATATGTCATATGATTCTATTTATATGAAGTCTGGACGATGCAGACACATGGTTAAAGACCAAAAGCAAGTCACATTTGCCTTGAATTGGGGTCGAGGGAAAGGCATGGGAAACATTTTCCTGGTTTTTTCACATCTTAATTTTATGGTGATTTTGATATATAGAAATTTTAACTTTTTAATGTAGTCATTTCCTTCCCAGTTTTTTACATTTGACATCGTACTTTGAAAGTCTTCACTTTAAAATTATTTATATACCCACATATTTTATGTTATACTTTTATGATTTTATTTTCCTACACTTAACTCATTTATTCAGCACAGATTAATTTTAGTAAATAGAAGGAAATAGAGACCTAATGTTTTCCAAATAAGTAAGGATTTGACCTGATACTAGCAATAGAATAGTCCATCATTTCCTCAATTATTGAATGTGGGTGGTATATCAAGGATTATGTTAAACTAATACAAACATGATCTCTGGCCTCAAGGAGCTATGTCTGGTGAGAGAGATGGACTGGTGATGAGATAATTACAGTGAAGTGGGACCAGCTCGACGATGGTGTCAATTACAAGGTGCTACTGGATTACAGGCACTTCCAGTTATGGGCGTGCCTGGAGAAGAGAGCCAGGGAACAGTGTGACATGGCTGGGGACTGTCGCTTGGTGCCCTGTGGCTGCTGCCTGGCTCATGGATAAGAGAGTGGCGTGGAATCTGGCTCACAGGCACTTTCATTTCATGTCATCTTAAATTCAGTGGGGAGCTATACACCTGAAACTAACACAACATTGTAAATCAACTCTACTTCAGTTTAGAAAATTCAGTGGGGAGCCACAGTTGAATTTTGAGCAATGGAATGGCATACTCAAAGTATTGGGCAGTGATCATACTGCTAAGGGACTGCATATTGAGTAGTCTCATGGTGCTCTGCTTTTTTTTGCTATGAAAAACAGTTTTCATAGCAAATTCACAGTTTTGAATTATGTGTTTGGTTGTTGATCAATGTCTCACATTACCTTCTTCAGAAGGATTAGGAGAAATTGTTTATTTACTAATTATAAGAGGGTTTTCATGCAGAAACCTGAATTATCTGATACAGTATCTCTGATTTAATCTCCTAATAGCTCTGCAGCTGCCCCTGAACTTGACTGGGACCTCAGTCATCTTGAACGGTTACATAATCATTCAGTCTGACCATTTGTGTGAGGGCAAAGAGAGATGCTTGTTGATGTCCCTTTGGCCATAAGCCCCTTATACCAAACTCAGATAAGTAATTAATGTCCTACCTACTATCTGCCCAGCAAAACTTTATAGATTCCAAGAGGCTTCGATATTTATCTCCTTTTTTTAAATTAAAGCTCTGTGAGGTAACTCTAGTCTGTATCATAATCTCTATTCTGTAGGTGAGCAGCCCACAGAAAGAGTAAACCACTCACCTAGAGGCACACAGTGAGCTAGGGGGGCTTGGACCGAAGTGCCCTTGCTGTGCCTGGTACCAGCTCGTGGCCATTCAGTCCCATGGTCGGTGAAGGTGGTGGGTCGCCCTTGTGTAGGGAACAGTGTTATTGCAGGGGGCGCTGAACTCGAGCTGGGCTCCATGAAGTCCACACAGTCAGGAGGTTCTTCCCTTAGAAGAGTCCTCAGAAACCAGTACAGGTTGTCAGGTCACTTAGTCTCTCCCCATGAAGAAGCAGCGTTGGACTTCCGTGGTGGTCCAGTGGATAAGAACCTGCCCGCTAATGCAGGGGACATGGGTTCAATCCCTTGTCAGAGAAGATTGCACACGCTGCAGAGCAGCTAAGCCCACGCACCGTAACTGCCAAACCTGAATGCTACAGTCCCTGACGCCCATGCTCCACAAAGAGAGAGACCACTGCAATGAGAGGCCCATGCACCACGATGAAGAAACTTGCTGCAACTAGAGAAAGCTCCCCACAGCAACAGAGACCCAGCGCAACTTAAACAAATAAATAAATAAAGAAGAAGAAGAAGCAGACTTTTGGCAGACTGCTTTTGGCAGATTGGGGGCTGTTCTCTGCCACCAACAATAACCCTCTATGAACGCCGTGGTGTCACAGTTCTTCTCAAAGCGTTAAACATGGCACCTGATGGATGCTTTCAATCAGTCATCCAGTGTGGCTGCCACTGCCTGAAATCAATAGTTAACTGCCCTCTCCACCTCTGCAACAAAGGGAATCCTCTATAGGCAGATAACGCTTGTGGAAAGTTTCTTCTTAACTCTCTCTTAAGCACTCTGCCGGTAGACCTCTCTTTCACCCACCGTTCAGGACAAGGGTCAATCTGAACTCCTATATATTTGATTAGAAACTCCCTGCTTCTTCTCTTTAGGAAAACACTGAAATGTGCCTTGTAAGTGGTTTAGTACCTTCTCATATCTTCAGCAGCACCAAATTAGTGGCGTCAGCAGTCTGTATTCATTCTTTGGTTTTAAAAAACAGTGTAAGAAGGGCTGCATACGTTACTCTTCAAATAGTGGTATACATTTATCCTTTCAAAGAAATACCCAAGGCTTATGAATAACAGAGAACCTTGGGGGGGGGGAATATTTACTTTTTCTAAATTAAAAAATAATATGAGTTAATTGTAGAAATTTTGAAAAATTTAATTTTTAAACAATTTTAAATGAAGGAAAATAAACACACTCACATATTCTTTATTTTCGGTATTCTGATGCCTTGACATCTGGGGCGTTGCTGATGCTAGAGGGACTGTTCCTGCCAGGATGAGCCCATTGAGAGTCAACAATTTACCTGTGAGTGTACTTTTAAGATACAGACCAGCCAATTCAGAGCCCACACCCCAGCCACCTCCTCTATTAGGATCTCACACACTGGCCTGCTATCCACCCATCCTGAATGCCCCTGGGCCAGGTACCAGACAGCTGGGTATAACTCCGATGCTCCATGGGCTGCTGAAGTCATTCAAACTAGCCAGTCCTAATACTGCTGAGCCTGTCTTGCCCATTCTCTCCCATAGAAACCACAATAGAGACATTTGCCCACAAGCTCCCCCCACCTCTGCTTCTTGATTGGCCCTGGTGCTGCCCCACGTGGCCTGGCATGCCCCTTCCTCTTAGGAGCTGTGAGCAGCAGTCTACCTTTTTGTTGGCAATTATCTTCTCATCTTTTGGCCTTAGTATACCTCAAATCTTCCATTCATATATACTTTTTTTTAGGCAATAAAGAACCCCAAAAGTCATACAAAATGTAATATCTTATATAGCATATACTGGGGCTACCCAGGTGGCACTCATGGTAAAGAACCTGCCTGTCAATGCAGGAGACATAAGAGATGCGGGTTTGATCTGAAGGTCAGGAAGATCCCCTGCAGGAGGGTGTGGCAACCCACTCTACTGTTCTTGAGATGTGTATAAGAGACAGGGCCAAAGTACTGGAGTTTCAGCTTTAGCATTAGTCTTTCCAAAGAAATCCCAGCGCTGATCTCCTTCAGAATGGACTGGTTGGATCTCCTTGCAGTACGAGGGACTCTCAAGAGTCTTCTCCAACACCACAGTTCAAAGGCATCAATTCTTTGGCACTCAGCTTTCTTCACAGTCCAACTCTCACATCCATACATGACCACAGGAAAAACCATAGCCTTGACTAGACGGACCTTTGTTGGCAAAGCAATGTCTCTGCTTTTCAATATCCTATCTAGGTTGGTCATAACTTTTCTTCCAAGGAGTAAGCGTCTTTTAATATCATGGCTGCAGTCGCCATCTGCAGTGATTTTGGAGCCCCCAAAAATAAAGTCTGACACTGTTTCCACTGTTTCCCCATCTATTTCCCATGAAGTGGTGGGACCAGATGCCATGATCTTCATTTTCTGAATGTTGAGCTTTAAGCCAACTTTTTCACTCTCCACTTTCACTTTCATCAAGAGGCTTTTTAGTTCCTCTTCACTTTCTGCCATAAGGGTGGTGTCATCTGCATATCTGAGGTTGTTGATATTTCTCCCGGCAATCTTGATTCCAGCTTGTGCTTCTTCCAGCCCAGTGTTCCTCATGAAAGACCATATTAAGTTGCAAGCAGACAATCTCTTCAATAATTGAATTGCAAGAAAACATGTACTATATTTTACCATGAGATAATTAATCAAAATGAGTACGTAATCTCTCACTAAGTGTTTTATAGAAACACAAAGCATGGGGGTGGTCCTAAGATGGCAGAGGAATAGGACAGGGAGACCACTTTCTCCCCCACAAATTCATCAAAAGATCATTTGAACGCAGAGCAAATTCCACAAAAAAAACTTCTGAATGCTGACGGAGGACACCAGCCACCCAGAAAGGCAGCCCATTGTCTTCGAAAAGTGACAGGACAAAATACAAAAGATAAAAAAAGAGACAAAAGAGGTAGGGACAGAGACCCATTCTAGGGAGGGAGTCGTGAAAGAGGAGAAGTTTCCAAACACCAGGAAACCCTGTCACCAGCAGGTCAGTGGGGAGTTTTGGAATCTCAGAGGGCAACATAACTGGGAGGAAAATAAATAAATACATAAAACCCACAGATTACATGTCTAACCACAACTCGCAGCAGAGGGGTAGTCCAGATGCTCACATCTGCCACCAGAAAGCGGGGGCTGAACAGGGAGGTGCGGGCTGCACTGCTTAGGGTAAGGACCAGGCCTGAATGCCCTGAGGACAATCTAAGGGAGCTAATGTGAGACAGCAACCCAAACTGTGGGATAGCAAGAGAGAAAAGAAAGAAAGAGAGAGAGCGAACTTTTCTTTGAAAAGCTCTAACCTAAGGCACTGCCAGGCCCACTCACAGAACAAAGGACTGAGTGAATACCAGAGGAGAGCTAGCTGGCTACGGACCAGCCCATCTCCCACCAGAGGCGGAGAGGCAGAAGGACGACAGCCAGAGCTGGAAAGGGACAATCTCAGCCCCAGAGACAGGAGCAGGCTCCCAGCTGCTAACCAAATGTTCCTGGGATCCTGGACGGTTGATATCCACCAGGAGGGTCACAGCCAGAGATCAGTTCCCCAGAGGAGACACGCAACACACATGGGACAGCGCTCCCACTGTGCTCCCAGGAAACCACGCGCCTGGGACAGGGGAGGTGATAAGATGCTCGACACACCTGGGGAGAGCATGCTCACCAAGCACCTTGTCACCTGAGCTGCTTGGACCTGGGAAGGGCACAAAACGCTGGCCCAACCAAGTATATGCCTTGTGGAGTACCCAAGAACCTGAACCTTACCAGCTTAGACCTGGGAAGTGCACGCAACTCAGGGCCCGCTTTAGACAGTTCCCCTGCAGAGCAACCTGGAACCTGAGCAGTGTAGACAGGGAAAACACAGGCGCTGTGAGTGGGGGGCAAACCCAGTGTGGTCCAGACAATGAGAGCACTCCCTACACATGCCAGTGATATTTGTTTGCAGTGTTCCTCCCTCCTCACAGCACAACTGAATGAGTGAGCCTAAATAAGTGACCACCTTCACCTCCTTGTGTCAGAGCGGAAATTAGACACTGAAGAGACTCGCAAACAAAAGCCACCAAAATAAACAGAGGGAACCGCTTTGGAAGTGACAGATGCAACAGATTAAAACCCTGTAGTTAGCACCAACTACATTGGAAGGGGCTACAGACCTTGAGAAGTATAAGCTGGAACAAAGAATTATCTGAAACTGAACTGACCCCACACTGCCTGCAATAGCTCCAGAGAAATTCCTAGATAAATTTTACTATTATCATTTTTAATTTTTTAATTTTAACTACATTATTCCATTTTCATTTTTATAACCTACTATTATCTTGCAAAAAAAAACCTATTTTTAAAGCAAATTTCATATATGCTTTTTATAATTTTTGTGATTTTGGTTTTTTAATATTGTATTTTTGAGAGTTTAACCTCTACTCTTGATTTTTAATCTTTGCTTTTTGGTATTTGTTATCAATTTTGTACCTTTAAGAGTCCAATCTTCAGTACCCATTTTTACTTAGCAGTGTGATTACTGGTTTGACTGCCCTCTCCGTCTTTTGACTCTCCTTGTTCTCCCCTCCATCCCCACAGAGAAGGTGATGGCACCCCACTCCAGTACTCTTGCCTGGAAAATCCCATGGACAGAGGAGCCTGGTAGGCTGTGGTCCATGGGGTCGCGAAGGGTTGGACACGACTGAGCGACTTCCCTTTCACTTTTCCCTTTCATGCATTGGAGAAGGAAATGGCAACCCACTCTACTGTTCTTGCCTGGAGAATCCCAGGGATAGGGGAGCCTAGTGGGCTGCTGTCTATGGGGTCACACAGAGTCGGACATGACTGAAGTGACTTAGCAGCAGTTCTCCCCCAGGTCACCTCTATCTCCTCCCTCCCACCTCTTTTCTACCAAACTCTGCAAATCTCTTTGGGTATTCCGAGCTGTGGAGAACATTTAGGGAACTGATCACTGGCTAGATCTGTCTCTTGCCTTTTGACACCCCATGTTCTCCTCTTGGTCACCTCTATCTCCCTCCTCCCTCTTCTCTTCTTCATACAACTCTGTGAACCTCTCTGGGTGTCCCTCACTGTGGAGAATATTTTCTCCTTTAACCTACATGTTTTATCATCAGTTCTGTATGGATGGAGAAGTCTTCAGGCTACTGTAGAATAAGATTGAAAGCCAGAGGCAGGAGACTAAAATCCAAAATGTGAGAACACCAGAAAACTCCTGACTCCAGGGAACATTAATCAACAAGAGCTCATACAAAAGCCTCCATAACTACAATGAAACCAAGCTTCATCCAAGAGCCAACAAGTTCCAGAGCAAGACATACCAAGCTAATTCTCCAGCAACACAGGAACATAGCCCTGAGCATTAAAATACAGGCTGCCCGAAGTCAAAACCAAACCCATAGACACCTCAAAACTCACTACTGGACACTTCATTACACTCCAGAGAGAAGAGATCTAGCTCCACCCACCAGAACACCTACACAAGCTTCCCTAACCAGGAAACCTTGACAAGCCACTTGTCCAACCTCACCCACAGGGAGGAACCTCCACAATAAAGAGGAACCACAAATTTCCAGCATACAGAAAGGCCACCCCAAACACAACAATCTAAACAAGATGAAAAGGCAGAGAAATATTCAGCAGGTAAAGGAACATGATAAATGCCCAACAAACTAAACAAAAGAGGAGATATGGAGTCTACCTGAAAAAGAATTCAGAATAATGATAGGAAAAATGATCCAAAATCTTGAAAATAATATAGAGTTACAGATAAATAGTCTGGAGACAAGGATTGAGAAGATGCATGAAATATTTAACAAGGACCTAGAAGAAATAAAAGAGTCAATCTATAATGAATAATGCAATAACTGAGATCAAAAGCACTCTGGACAGAGCCAACAGTAGAACTGAGGCAGAATATAGGATAAGTGAAGTGGAAGATAGAATGGTGGAAATAAATGAAGCAGAGAGGAAAAAATAAAAAAAGAATTAAAAGAAATGAGGACAACCTCAGAGACCCCTGAGACAATGTCACATGTCCCACCATTCGAATCATATGAGTCCCAGAAGAAGAAGACAAAAAGAAAGGGCATGAGAAACTACTTGAGGAGATAATAGTTGAAAACTTCCTTAAAATGGAGAAGTAAATAGCCACCAAAGTCCAAGAAATCCAGAGAGTCCAAACAGGGTAAACCCAAGGTGAAATACCCCAGACACATATTAATCAAATTAAGAAAGATCAAACAAAAAGAACAA
>SJYX01015279.1:349855-478312 GCA_006410675.1 Oreotragus oreotragus | reverse complement strand
AGTCGGACACGATTGAGCGACTGAACTGAGCTGAACTTGTTATCATACTCCACTTGAAGTTAATGAGTACTGATTTAACAATTTTAAAGAGAGTTCAGTAAATTTCTGTGGTCACTCATAACTTCAGTAAATGTCTCCCTTTTTGGTCTGCATCTTCTCTGTCTTTTTTTTTCCTTTGTCCTAGTGGCACGCAGGATCCTGTTTCCCAGACTAGGGATCAAACTTGCCACCCCTTCCATGGAAGTGCAGTCTTAACCACTGGACCACCAGAAAGCCCCTGCATTTTTTAAGTCTGGGAAGTTTTAGCATTTAATATGGGAAAGTGCAAGAGACTCAAACTGTGTTATTACCATTTGTGAATTAAGAAAGAATATATACACAACTGATAGTTTATATACTTTTATATTAAGAGAAATTATCTCTAGATTGAAAAAGCCTAATGAATGAATAAAAGAGGCTCACCTTAAAGCATACATTCTTAAAAATCTCAGGTTATAGGGACTTCCCTGGTGGACCAGTGGTTAAGATCCTGACCTCCCAATACAAGGGTCATGGATTCAATTCCTGGTTGAGGAACTAAGATCCTGAATGCTGCATGGCGTGGTCTTAAAAAAAAAAAGAAAGAAAGAAAGAAAGAAGAACTTAGATTCAGTTCAGTTCAGTTCAGTCACTCAGTCGTGTCCGACTCTGCGACCCCATGAATCGCAGCACGCCAGGCCTCCCTGTCCATCACCAACTGCCGGAGTTCACTCAAACTCATGTCCATCGAGTCCGTGATGCCATCCAGCCATCTCATCCTCTGTCGTCCCCCTCTCCTCCTGCCTTCAATCCCACCCAGCATCAGAGTCTTTTCCAATGAGTCAAGTCTTCAGATGAGATGGCCGAAGTATTGGAGTTTAAGCTTTAGCATCATTCCTTCCAAAGAACACCCAGGACTGATCTCCTTCAAATGGACTGGTTCGATCTCCTTGCAGTCCAAGGGACTCTCAAGGGTATTCTCCAACACCACAGTTCAAAAGCATCAATTCTTGAGCACTCAGCTTTCTTCACAGTCCAACTCTCACATCCATACATGACTACTGGGAAAACCATAGCTATTCAGATTACAAGCTATAAAAAGGAATTCCTAAAAGTTTCCAGAGAGAGGAGAAAAACAGATGACATTTTGAAATCACAATGTAACACTGCAAGCTGGAAGATGATGGAGCAAGACTTTCCAAATTCTGAGAGAAAAAAATGGAGTATCAACCTTGTTTTCTTCACTTTGCCATACTGTGAAACATAACAGTAAAATGAAGACATTTACACGCTTTCAGTAGATTTTTCCTTACATGCCCCCTTAATAGAGAAACTGGAGGGTGTGTTCCAGTAAAACAAGGGAATAAATCTAATGAAATAGATTTCTTTTATTTCTAATGAAATAAGATGGAGGAAACAGAAGACAGAATACAGCAAAATGGTGAAAAAGAGTGCTATGGAAATAGTTTGTGTCAGATCTGGAACTCTTTCTCTTTATTTTTTGGCTGTGCTGGGTATTCATTGCTGCACAAAGTTTTTTCTCCAGTTGTGGTGAGCAGGGCCTACTCTCTGGTTGTGACACATGGGCTTCTTATTGTGGTGTCTTCTCTTGTTGCAGAGCGTGGCCTCTGTGACTTGCAGGCCTTCGGGAGTTGTGGTTCTCTGGCGCTGAAGCACAGGCTCAATAGATGTGCCACAGGGGCTAGTTGCTCCACAGCATGTGGAGCATGCTGGACCAGGCATAGAACCCGTGTCTCTTGCATTGGCAGCTGGACTCTTTACCACGGAGCTACTAGGGAAGCCCCTAGAAATCTTGATCTTACTCCAGAACAGAGCAACGAAATGAGGCTCTAGTAATGAGGTGTCTGGGGGAAAAATGAAGTTGATAGAATATCTGATATGTTTGACCAGTTTAAAAATAATATTGATAGACATATAGCAGTCTCCAAGGAACACTCAGAGCAAGCATTTTATGATTATTGAAAACTAAACAAATGTAAAAATGAAGCAATAACTGCAGGAAGAAACAACAAAAGAACAAGAGAATTCCCAAGTGGCCCAGTGGTTAGGACTCAGCCCTGTCACTGCCATGGCCTGGGTTCAAGCCTTGGTTGGGGAATTAAGATCTTGCAAGTAGTACAGTATGGCCAAAAAAAAAAAAAAAAAATTAAATTTCAAGCATTTATTATTCACTTCTGTACCACATGGCACAGAAGTGAATAACGCTTATTAAATTATAATAACTTACAATATTGCTTACCAGTTGAACAAACAATTGTGATACTGGGAGAATGAAGAGCAGAAGAGGGAGAGGTAAATGTAAGGAGCGAAATCTTCACTTTTACATAGTAAAAATCAATGAATAATGTCTGAAATTAGGAAAAATCAAGAAATAATGGTATGAGGGAGTTCCATGGCGGCCTAGTGGATTTCAGGCTTCCACTGTCATGATCTGGGTTGAGGAAGATCACACAAGCCACATGGCATGGCCAAAAAAGAAAAAAGAAACGGATAGTGACAGAAGCATATGATTAAAAAACATGAAAATAGTTATCAGGAAAAAATATAGATAACATGGTCTACAGGTCTGGGGAGTGGAATTAGTGGGCAGGGACTGGTAGGAAAAGGATGACTAGGTTTCATAAAGCCAGCTCATACTGATATTTTAATTACATAATATAAAATATATTAATATAATTCATATAATATAATAATATATTATATAACACATAATTATATAATATAACTATAATGTATTGTATATTATTATATTGTATTATAAATTAATATATATCACAACAATATACTATATTATAATAATATATAAAAATAATCTAAAACTTTAATATTAAATTTAAAAAATTATAAATGATGCTGCTATACATATACACAGGCGTGCATGCATGCTAAGTCTCTTCAGGCATGTTTGACTCTTTCTGATCCTATAGACAGTAGCCCACTAGAATGGGATTCTCCAGGCAAGAGTACTCAAGAGTGGGTTCCCATGCCCTCCTCCAGAGGATCTTCCTGACCCAAGGAGGGAACACGTGTCTCTTATATCTACCTGCATTGGCAAGTGGGTTCTTTACCACTAGCATCATCTGGGAAGCCCAAATATATATACCTTTATACTCATTTTTGATTATGCCCTTACAATCAGTTCCAAAAGATAAAATTTAAGGGTTGGGGGGAATGCACATGTTCAAGGTTCTTGATACTAGTTGCCAAAATAACTCATTGGTAGTGCTAGGCTGATTTGCATTCCCTAGCCTATCACCTCCCCAACAGGTTGTCAGCAGCTCCAAACACAATTTAATAAGATTATTCTTATTTGCCTCCCAGATCATTCCTGTGCCTGCTATTAGAAACAAAGATTTTGTTTTTGGCCACACTCCATAGCATATGGTATTCTTTTTCCCCCGACCAGGGATGAAATCTGTGCCCGCTGCATTGGAAGTGTGAGTCCCAACCACTGGACCACCAGGGGAGTCCAAAAACCAAGATTTTGAACTGGGAAGTTTGTTTGGTCAAAGAGAAACTTGGATCAGCAATTCTATTCTGGATCTGCTACTGGCTGCCTACATGGTTTTGAACATATTTCTTTCTTTCTCTGACCTCAGTTTTAGTATCTGTTAAATGAGGTGCGTGGACCAGAACAGTACTCCTGAAAGTTTTTCCACTAAGATGCTTCCTTTGAACACCATGTTTTTTATCTACTGAACAAATTGCATTTACTAAGAAATTATTTATTATCGTTCCCTTGTGTACTACTCATAC
Source organism: Oreotragus oreotragus (assembly GCA_006410675.1). NCBI lineage: Eukaryota > Metazoa > Chordata > Mammalia > Artiodactyla > Bovidae > Oreotragus > Oreotragus oreotragus. The sequence goes on along the minus strand of SJYX01015279.1, from coordinate 474,517 downwards.
AGGTGTGAGAGTCAGCAAGTATTTCTGAATAGCAGGGGCGAAATATCTCTTGCAAGCTAAGTTAATTAACAAATTCAAGGTGAAAGAATTTTATTATCCTAGACTTCCCTGGTGGCTCAAATGGTAAAGCGTCTGCCTACAACGTGGGAGACCTGGGTTTGATCCCTAGGTTGGGAAGATCTCCTGGAGAAAGAAATGGCAACCCATTCCAGTATTCTTGCCTGGAAAATCCCATGGACAGAGGATCCTGGCAGGCCAAGGTCCATGGGGTCACAAAGAGTCAAGACATGACTAAGCGAGCTTGCACAGCCCAGCTGAAGCAAATAAATAAACGATATAGAAATCCTCAGAGACCATCTTTGCTGTTTTCAGATTCCCCAGGGTGAATGGAGTGAGATCCAATAAATCATTTTCCCCAGCCTAGACCCCCACCATCATCAGCTTTTATTCTTTCAAGATTGCTCCCCCAACAAAATCAGTTTAACTAGAGATACCAAGGGAACATTTCATGCAAAGATGGGCTCAATAAAGGACAGAAATGGTATAGACCTAACAGAAGCAGAAGATATTAAGAAAAGGTGGCAAGAATACACAGAGGAACTATACAAAAAAGAGCTTCATGACCCAGATAATCACGATGGTGTGATCACTCACCTAGAGCCAGACATCCTGGAATGTGAAGTCAAGTGAGCCTTAGAAAACATCACTATGAACAAAGCCAGTGAAGGCAATGGAATTCCAGTTGAGCTATTTCAAATCCTGAAAGATGATGCTGTGAAAGTGCTGCACTCAATATGCCAGCAAATTTGGAAAACTCAGCAGTGGCCACTGGACTGGAAAAGGTCAGTTTTCATGCAATCCCAAAGAAAGGCAATGCCAAAGAATGCTCAAACTACCTCACAATTGCACTCATCTCATCTTCTAGTAAAGTAATGCTCAAAATTCTCCAAGCCAGGCTTCAGCAATATGTGAACCGTGAACTTCCAGACGTTCAAGCTGGTTTTAGAAAAGGCAGAGGAACCAGAGATCAAATTGCCAACATCTGCTGGATCATGGAAAAAGCAAGAGAGTTCCAGAAAAACATCTTTTTCTTCTTTATTGACTGTGTCAAAGCTTTGACTGTGTGGATCACAATAAACTGTGGAAAATTCTGAAAGAGATGGGAATACCAGAACACCCTGACCTGCCTCTTGAGAAACCTGTATGCAGGTCAGGAAGCAACAGTTAGAACTGGACATGGAACAACAGACTGGTTCCAAATAAGAAAAGGATACGTCAAGGCTGTATATTGTCACCCTGCTTAATTAACTTCTATGCAGAGTACATCATGAGAAACACTGGGCTGGAAGAAGCACAAGCTGGAATCAAGANGATTACAACCGGTCCATCCTAAAAGAGATCAGTCCTGGGTGTTCATTGGAAGGACTGATGCTGAAGCTGAAACTCCAATACTTTGGCCACCTCATGCAAAGAGTTGACTCATTGGAAAAGACCCTGATGCTGGGAAAGATTGAAGGCAGGAGGAGAAGGGGATGACAGAGGATGAGATGGCTGGATGGCATCACTGACTCGATGGACATGAGTTTGGATGAACTCTGGGAGTTGGTGATGGACTGGGAGGCCTGGCGTGCTGTGATTCATGGGGTCACAAAGAGTCGGACACGACTGAGCGACTTAACTGAACTGACTGAGCCTTTTGCTGGAGCTAGCCTGTAAGAAAAGACCATTGAATCAGAGATTAGCACTTCGTCCTATAAGGAAAGAAGGAAGGAAATATGATTTATTGTGAAGTTAATGAGGCTTATTGGAGAAGGAAATGGCAACCCACTCCAATATTCTTGCCTGGAGAATCCCAGGGACAGAGGAGCCTGGTGGGCTGCTGTCTATGGGGTCGTACAGAGTTGGACACAACAGAAGTGACTTAGCAGCAGCAGCAGCAATGAGGCTTAAGTTTCAGGGTCCCTCAGTTGCAGGAGCCCCTATGAGAGGTGGGAGTTGCTGGGATTTGTTGTCTGAGAGTTGAGGAGAGGAAGTGGCTTGCAATCAAGAAGCATTTCTGAAAAAATTGCCTAAAGATCTCAGAAAAGAAGGATCTGAAACTGAGTCTTCAATAATTTGTCTTGACTTCTTTTCTCATTCTAAACAAACATTTACTTTCATACTTAATATTGTACTCACAATTTTATATTCTTTTTCTTGGAGAGGATCTTTGGGCCTGTAGAAACTCAGCTCTTACAAAACCTGGATCCATTGCGCATATAGACACAAATCCTTCCCAAGCTAGATAATAGATAGTGATCTGACTTCTTCACAGGAAGCAGAAGAGAAATGGCTCTCTTGCTTTCTTATCTTTGATCAGGATATCCAGGAAGGCATGCTCTACTACTGTAAAACAGAGCACCTGGGTGACCAGCGATTCCTGCGTAGTCCCAGATTATTACAGCTATCTCACTGGAGACCCTGAGTCTCTGTAACTGATCATTCAAATAATTTCTCAACTTCTTCTTTTGACCGTTGTTTTCAAATCTCTCTCCTCCCAGTTGTTTGCTTTCCTTTCTAATACATTTCAAAAGCAATGTGTTGGGTTTCCTATGCCTGGCACATTTGAAAACAAGCAACAAATAAGTGCTAAATGAATAATTTAGAAGAACAAATCCTAGGCTTTCTGGCTCTCAGTCTCTGAGAAGAGTGCAAACAAGCTATAAAATTACAAAAATATGGGCAGGTGTAGGAAAGAGGCATCTTTATTCACTGAACCAGTTATTTGCAAACTCAGTGTGTTTTACAGTCTTATTTTAAATGCAGATTCCAGGACTGTGGCCTTGGGGGTTGGAATCAGTAGTCTGGGAAAGGATTCAGGAGAGCACATTTTGATTAAGGACCCCTTGGTGATTCTGATGTAACCTACTTCTTGAGAAATGCTGCAAAAGGGACTGGGCCTGGCTGGTATAGAATTTAATTATCTCCTACAACCACTCCCTACATTGCTAATTCTAGTCCAAGATCTGTCTGGAGATAGTTTCTGAGAAGATTTGGCCCATGGATTTGTGGTTTCTATTAGTTTCTGTTCCTCAGGCAAATATTCACAGCTACTATAATGAAAACAATGCAACTTTGGGAATTTGGACAGATCTGGGTTCCAATTGCGACATCTCTCTGAGCCTGATTTATCCATAAAATAGGGATACTATTGCTATTTATAGTTAATATGAGGATTAAATACATAGATTTATGTGAAAGTGTTGTATGCAATGCCTAGTATGGACCAGTTATTCAGTAAAAGTTAGTTTTTGTCTCATTTTTTTGCTGTCAAGGATTTAGAGTTTCCCCCTGAGAACTGGAATTCTCTCATTTAGAGATCCCTGGTGGCTCAGATGGTAAAGTGTCTGCCTGCAATGCGGGAGACCCAGGTTTGATCCCTGCATCGGGAAGATCCCCTGGAGAAGGAAATGGCAATACACTTCAGTACTCTTACCTGGAAAATCCCATGGACAGAGGAGCCTGGTAGGCTACCGTCCATGGGGTCACAAAGAGTTGGACATGATCAAGCAACTAACACTACTGCACTAAAATGAAAATAACCCTGGAATTAGTAACTAGATGCCCCACTCTTATGTATGATGTAATCAAAGGGGTTCATGGATTGTTTTGGGAAAGCAAATGCAGGAGGACCTCTTGGGGGTGAGATGAAGGAAAAGGAAAGAGAGGGGAAGAGTGTAGAGAAAAATTGAAGGTACCCGAAAACAAATTTTTCCAAAATTACAGTCTTATATGGGGCCAGGAAGTTGACTGAGAACAATGGTTTTCAGCTAATACTTCTGATTGTCGTGTGAAGAAATGTTCAAAGAGTGCTAGACACAAAGGAATTTTATCTCATCTGTTGGTGAAAAGGATGTTCCTAGTGTAAAGTTGTGAAAATTTTAACAGCTTTTCTAAGCAAAAGTTTTTCCTTGAAAAAAAATCTTGATAATCCTCTTAAAGTAGAAGGCGAACCCATAAGGGGATGACTGTGGTTGGATAAACCACTTCAAGCAAACTGGGGAGTTTGGTTTCACTCCTGAGAGGGAGAGGAAAGACGAATGGGATGGGACAGAGAAATGCGGAAATATTATGAGGTTGGAGAGTATGTGGAGTAAAAATGGCTGGTATAAATTCCTTAGTGATGAGGTAATCAAATGACATTAGAAAAAGGAATGTCTGGTGTTCTCACTGAACTTTTTGGTGGTGATGTAATGAAGAGGATGATGAATAGCCACTAAAGTGTTGGATTTCCCCAGATCCATCTTCTACTCTTACGATGGTTGCACCCCAGCTTTGGCAGAGACTGCTGATGGTCTTCCCAAAAGCCAGCCTCCTCTTCTTTAATCTTTACAGAAACTTTAACTGAGCACAGAGCTGTCTACTATGAGACTACACTTCCCAGCCTCCCTTGAGCTATCGCCTTGTGACTAGGTTCTGGCCAATGGAATGTGAGCAGAATGAATGAACTGTGCAACTTCCAAGTAGGTCTTTAAAAAAGAGTATATTACCCTTTTTCTACTGAATGTGAATCCTGTGGCAGCCTCTAGGGCACACATCTTAGTCATACAACAACCAAAACTTCCATTGTAGCCATGATGGCTACTTGTTAAACAGAACTATCAGACAGAAGTAATCTGGGTCTTTTGCCAACCTTGTAAAGCAAACTGTCCCATCAGCTCTGGACTGCTCTGTCTAGACCTTTTTGAGAGAAAGAAATTAATTTCTATCATGTTTTAATATTTTTTACTTCTGTTATAACAGCCAAATTTTCATCCTTAACAAATATATAAAAATGCATTGTTTGTTCTTAGAACTTTAAAAAGCGTATTACTTTTTATTATAAAAATAACATACCAAACTCCAGGAGATAGTGAAAGACAGGGAAGCCTGGTGTCCTGAAGTCCTGGTGTCACAAAGAATCGGACACAACTTAGCTACTGAACAACGTACCAAAAAGTGATTAAGTACTCGGACTGCAGGGAGATTCAACCACTCCATTCTAAAGGAGATCAGTCCTGGGTGTTCTTTGGAAGGAATGATGCTAAAGCTGAAACTGCAGTCCATTGGCCACCTCATGCAAAGAGTTGCCTCATTGGAAAAGACTGATGCTGGGAGGGATTGGGGGCAGGAGGAGAAGGGGACGACCGAGGATGAGATGGCTGGATGGCATCACGGACTCGATGGACGTGAGTCTGAGTGAACTCTGGGAGTTGTGATGGACAGGGGGCCTGGCATGCTGCGATTCATGGGGTCAAAAAGAGTCGGACACGACTGAGCGACTGAACTGACTGAACTGACTGACTCTTGAGGTGATAAGAATGCTACTCTATTTCTCCGGTCTTTCCTAAAACCTATAACTTCAGTTTAATTGGGAGAAAAACATCAAACAAATCTTATAAAACAACTGACTATCCCCTAAACTATCAAGGTCATCAAAAAACAAGGAAAGGAGCCTGGGGAGACATAATGACCAAAACTGTAGCCAGCCCTCCGTATCCATGGGTTCCACAGTCACGGAGTCAACCAACTGCAGATCAAAAATATCTTTAAAAGATCAGAGAAAGTTCCAAAAAGCAAAACTTGAATTTCCTGTGCACTGGCAACTGATATTAATACATTGTATTAGGGATTATGAGCAACCTAGAGATGATTTAAAGTACATAGGAGGATATGTGGAGGTTATACACAAATACTACACCGTTTTATATAAGGGACTTGAGCATCGTTGGATTTTGGTATCTGTGGGAGTCCTGGACTATAGTATGTGGTATCCTGGATAGGATCCTAGAACAGAGAAAGGTAAAAACTAATGTCCTTTTAGTATGGAGTTAAATAAAGTATAATTAAAACATGAATAATACTTCATTTAAAGAAAGTATGAACGTTAATTCATAATAATGATCAATATTGGCTCATTAGTTGTGACAAATAATGTTAATAATAGGTGAAACTATGTCGAGTATAAGAAAACTGTTTTTTTTCTGGCTGCGCTAGGTCTTCATTGTTGTACACAGGCTATCTCTAGATGCAGCGATGGTGGGGGCGACTCTTCATTGTGATGTGCGGCCTTCTCACTGTGGTGGTTTCTCTTGTTGCTGGAACAGGCACTAAGCATGCAGGCTTCAGTAGTTGCAGAGCATGGGCTTAGTTGCTCAGCAACATGTGGGGTCTTCCTGGACCAAGGATCAAACCTGTGTCCTTTGCATTGGCAGGTGGATTCTAAAACACTAGATCATCAGGGAAGCTCTAAGAGAATTTGTCAATGTTAGTAACTTTTCTGTAATCTAAATCCACTTTAAAATAACGTTTACTGAAAAAGTAATAAAAGATAATATACCTTAAAATGTTTTTTAAAAATTACATGCTACATTTCAGAAATTTTGAAATACAAATTGAAATTTTAAATTTTAAAATCATCCTAAAAAATAAATAAATAAATAAAGAAAATAAAATCATCCTAAATTCCCCGGCTGTCCAGGGGTTAGAGCTGCATTCTCACTGTGGAGGGCCTGAGTTTAATCCCTTTGGGGGACCTAAAATCCCACAGCCATGCAACACAGCCCCCCCAAAAAAAAATCCCAAACAACAAGGTCCTATTGCAGAGCATAGGGTATCCTTGGATGAATCATAATGGAAAAGAATGTTTAAAAGAATGTATGTATATGTATAACTGAATCACTCTGCTGTCCAGGTAATGCAAATCTATAAATCAAGTATCTTTCAATTAAACAAGAAAATAATCCCCCAAATTTTGCTGTATCTGTGTTTGTATGTGTTTTCAATGAAAACTACCATACTCTATACACAGTTTTCTGTCTTGATTATTTCACTTAACATTTATCATTAAGCATTTTTATGCATATTCATTTTCGAGCCCTTCAAGAGCATCAGAGGCAATGACAGTACAAGAACACTGAATATACTTGGAACCAGGAACTCTTAGAGAGATGACTGATTACAGGGCTGGAACAGAATGAGCCTGCAAATATTTTGTTGTGCCAGAAACTAAGCAGTGCTCAAAGAATGATGTGATATTCAAAATATACATGACCCAGCTTGAAGGAGCTTCCCCTGGTCAAATTTAGACTAATTTGAAAATCAATACTCATTGATGAGTCCATCTTTAGTGACAGCAATGAAAAATAACTCAGGGAATAAAATGAGAAAGCAGTTCTAACAGTTTTCTCTATTTCCCCACACCCTTGCCAGTACTTGATAGTAGCACTATTTTATGTTTTGCCAATCAAAGGATAAAAAGTAGTAGCTCACTATTATTATAGTTTTAGAAATCACTACTTACCAGTAAGGAATATTTACTGAACATGAAGGAGATCAACCCTGGGGTTTCTTTGGAAGGAATGATGCTAAAGCTGAAACTCCAGTACTTTGGCCACCTCATGCGAAGAGTTGACTCATTGGAAAAGACTCTGATGNTTTGAACTGTGGTGTTGGAGAAGACTCTTGAGAGTCCCTTGGACTGCAAGGAGATCCAACCAGTCCATTCTGAAGGAGATCAACCCTGGGGTTTCTTTGGAAGGAATGATGCTAAAGCTGAAACTCCAGTACTTTGGCCACCTCATGCGAAGAGTTGACTCATTGGAAAAGACTCTGATGCTGGGAGGGATTGGGGGCAGGAGGAGAAGGGGACGATGGAGGATGAGATGGCTGGATGGCATCACGGACTCGATGGACGTGAGTCTGAGTGAACTCCGGGAGATGGTGATGGACAGGGAGGCCTGGCGTGCTGCGATTCATGGGGTCGCAAAGAGTCGGACACGACTGAGCGACTGAACTGAACTGAACTGAAACTGGTGTAAGTCAATATAATTAAAGAACTGCTGAAATTAAATGGCAAACTTACATAGAATGGTATACTGTTGGAACTGAAAGGAAACTTGAGGACCAATAGACCAACCATTTAATTTTATGGATGGGGAAATGGGCAGATAAGAGAGGATTCTAACTCAGTGCTTGCAGTGGCTCTGAGACAGGTTTCCGACTCAGTGTCCACTGGCAACACCCAGCCTGATCTCCTAAATCAAGTAGCTTGGCCAAGAGAGGTCAGAGAGAAAGGGGCATGGGCACCGCCTCACCTGTTCAACACCTGCTAATATCAAGGTCACTGGCGAAGCATCTGCAACTGCTCTGATGCCTGTGACTCAGAGGATGAACAGCAACGCACAGCAGAGCCACGTCATCAGCATCCTACGGGCCCTTCATTAGCTAGGCGCCTACTGAAGGCGGCACGTGAACCAGGTCACGGACAGGAAGAAGAGTGTGCCCCAGAAGTTCTTTTACAGAGAATGCAAGGACCTCGTCACTGGACTCTCAGGTTTTGGTGTTTACTTACTATTGACTACTCTTTATAGTCCTCTATCTTAAATCATAGGGAAAACACCTGGAGTTACACCAAGACCTCTTCTCTTCCCTCCTGGACACACAGCGGTCTGGCCTCTGGTCCAGTGGACTGTGCCACCCTGCCTACAAGTGGAGCACTCTTGATCTTCCAAGTCCAATTCTCTCTCACCTTGTAAACGGCAAAACTGAGAGCACGGTGCTCACTCAAGCACCTGCCTGGGATTGTGACACCAAGTGGGCGGTAAAGGCAGGACTAATATCCCAGGCTCCCGTCAGTCAGCTTTTCTCTCTCCCAGCCCTCTCCATGCGTGACCCCCCCTCAACACAAGAATAACCCTCTCCCATACCACACACACAAAAGGAAGAAAACAGAAACAAAAATAAATCTACACCCAAGCCAAACAATATTACAAAACGGTATTATCCAGACTACAGTTCGTTTGAAACACTTCCTGAATACTGCTAAGTGCAAGGTACTACTGACATCAAAATGAGTCAGACACAGTTCAGTCCTACGGGCCCTTCATTAGCTAGGCGCCTACTGAAGGCGGCACGTGAACCAGGTCACTGACAGGAAGAAGAGTGTGCCCCAGAAGTTCTTTTACAGAGAATGCAAGGACCTCGCCACCGGACTCTCAGGTTTTGGTGTTAACTTACTATTGACTACTCTTTATAGTCCTCTATCTTAAACCATAGGGAAAACACCTGGAGTTACACCAAGACCTCTTCTCTTCCCTCCTGGACACACAGCGGTCTGGCCTCTGGTCCAGTGGGCTGTGCCACCCTGCCTACAAGTGGAGCACTCTTGATCTTCCAAGTCCAATTCTCTCTCACCTTGTAAACAGCAAAACTGAGAGCACGGTGCTCACTCAAGCACCTGCCTGGGATCGTGACACCAAGTGGGCGGTAAAGGCAGGACTAAAATCCCAGGCTCCCGTCAGTCAGCTTTTCTCTCTCCCAGCCCTCTCCATGCGCACCCCCCCACACACACACACAAGAATAACCCTCTCCCATACCACACACACAAAAGGAAGAAAACAGAAACAAAAATAAATCTACATCCAAGCCAAACAATATTACAAAACGGTATTATCCAGACTACAGTTCATTTGAAACACTTCCTGAATACTGCTAAGTGCAAGGTACTACTGACATCAAAATGAGTCAGACACAGTTCCTGACCTGGAAATGTTTCCTTTTAGTAGGAAAGATGCACTAAGATAAAGTTTTAATTGAAAATGATACAGTGAGGCTCATGTTGTTTATGGAAAGGTTCTTGGTCCCACCTAGGTAATGCAGAGGACACACAGAGAAGATAACCTCTGACCTGAGTGCTCAAAAATCTATAAAATTAGCTCGCTGATGAGGCTGGAAAAGCATTCCACAAAGGGAGAAACAGGCTAAATCACAGAAGTGTAGCTTTTGTCCACTTAAATAAAAGGGCTGGAGTAGATTTCAATTAAAGCACTGTGACTGAAAAAGATTCAACATCATTCTAACATACAGATACGTCTCCAGACATTACTAAATGCCCCCTGGCAGGGGACAAAACCAATCCTGTTGGAGTACTACTACTCTAGACTTGAGAATAAAAATCATGTGTTAGTCAACCATGTACCTCTAGTTCCTAAAAAAAAAGTCCCTTATATGTTTTATAATGTTGATTCAACTAAGCTATCTTTCTTGTGAGCCTAGCATGCTATATTAAAACGTTACCCTTTAGGACTGCTCTGGCAGTACAGTGGCTAGGAAGCTGCCTGCCCGCACAGGGGATGCAGGCTTGACCCCTGGCTGGGAAGACTGCACATGCCACAGGACAGCTAACGCGCTGGGCCCTTGGGTCACTGCTGCTGCAGCCTGCGCCCCGCGACCGAGGAGGCCCTGCTCGCCGCAACTGAGAAAGCTCTCGGTAGCAGCCGAGGCCCAGTGCAGCCAAAAGCCTCTTGTGAGCCACAAAGCACTCAGACACTGAGGGCATTCGGATCCCGTGTTCCCAGCATCACCTCCCCTGTCCCAGGACAAAACACCAAAAAGCGCTGCTAGTATCCGACGCGTGTCCACTCAGATGCTTGAGACGTGTGAGCACCTACTTCCTGAAGAGTCTTTATGCTGCGAAAACTCACCTATCACACACAAAAATGTAGAATTTTCACTATAAACACTATCTTTATTTTAAAAGATAAGCACCCGATTAGACATTTCTCCAAGGAGAACACAGAAATGGTCAACAAGCACACAAAAAGATGTTCAACAACACCATTAGCAGAGTCATTAGGGAAACAGAAACCAAGAGCAAATGAAGTACAACCCATTTGATGCCTATCATCAAGAAAAGGGCTTCCCTGGTGCTCGGTGGTCAAGAATTCGCCTACCAGTGCAACGGACGCGGGTTGGATCCTTGGGTCGGGAAGATGCCCTGGAGAAGGAAACAGTAACCCACTCCAGTAATCCTGTCTGGGAAATCTCAGAGGAGCCTGGCAGGCTACACTCCACAGTGTCACAGAAGAACTGGACACGACTTAGCAACTAAACAACCACAATTTATCAAGAAAACAAAAAAGGAGTGTTGGCAGGGAAGCAGGACACTTAGGAACTCTTGTGCATTGATGATATGAATGAAAATTGCTGCAGCCATTGTGGAAACATTTCGGAGTTCTTAAAAAAAAATTTAACTATATAATTACCATATGATCCAACACTTTCACTTCTAGATATATACTCGAACCAAGTGCTCAAGCAGATGTGTACATCAGTGTTCAAAAGNCAAAGGGAGAAACAGGCTAAATCACAGAAGTGTAGCTTTTGTCCACTTAAATAAAAGGGCTGGAGTAGATTTCAATTAAAGCACTGTGACTGAAAAAGATTCAACATCATTCTAACATACAGATACGTCTCCAGACATTACTAAATGCCCCCTGGCAGGGGACAAAACCAATCCTGTTGGAGTACTACTACTCTAGACTTGAGAATAAAAATCATGTGTTAGTCAACCATGTACCTCTAGTTCCTAAAAAAAAAGTCCCTTATATGTTTTATAATGTTGATTCAACTAAGCTATCTTTCTTGTGAGCCTAGCATGCTATATTAAAACGTTACCCTTTAGGACTGCTCTGGCAGTACAGTGGCTAGGAAGCTGCCTGCCCGCACAGGGGATGCAGGCTTGACCCCTGGCTGGGAAGACTGCACATGCCACAGGACAGCTAACGCGCTGGGCCCTTGGGTCACTGCTGCTGCAGCCTGCGCCCCGCGACCGAGGAGGCCCTGCTCGCCGCAACTGAGAAAGCTCTCGGTAGCAGCCGAGGCCCAGTGCAGCCAAAAGCCTCTTGTGAGCCACAAAGCACTCAGACACCGAGGGCATTCGGATCCCGTGTTCCCAGCATCACCTCCCCTGTCCCAGGACAAAACACCAAAAACCGCTGCTACTGTCCGACGCGTGTCCACTCAGATGCTTGAGACGTGCGAGCACCTACTTCCTGAAGAGTCCTTATGCTGCGAAAACTCACCTATCACACACAAAAATGTAGAATTTTCACTATAAACACTATCTTTATTTTAAAAGATAAGCACCCGATTAGACATTTCTCCAAGGAGAACACAGAAATGGTCAACAAGCACACAAAAAGATGTTCAACAACACCATTAGCAGAGTCATTAGGGAAACAGAAACCAAGAGCAAATGAAGTACAACCCATTTGATGCCTATCATCAAGAAAAGGGCTTCCCTGGTGCTCGGTGGTCAAGAATTCGCCTACCAGTGCAACGGACGCGGGTTGGATCCTTGGGTCGGGAAGATGCCCTGGAGAAGGAAACAGCAACCCACTCCAGTAATCTTGTCTGGGAAATCTCAGAGGAGCCTGGCAGGCTACACTCCACAGTGTCACAGAAGAACTGGACACGACTTAGCAACTAAACAACCACAATTTATCAAGAAAACAAAAAAGGAGTGTTGGCAGGGAAGCAGGACACTTAGGAACTCTTGTGCATTGATGATATGAATGAAAATTGCTGCAGCCATTGTGGAAACATTTCGGAGTTCTTAAAAAAAAATTTAACTATATAATTACCATATGATCCAACACTTTCACTTCTAGATATATACTCGAACCAAGTGCTCAAGCAGATGTGTACATCAGTGTTCAAAAGTAGCGTTATTCACAAAAGCTACAAGGTGGAAACAACCAAGCATCCGTCCACACACAGATGGATAAAAAAAATGTGACACACACACACAGAATGTTATTTAGCCGTGACGTTTACTAAAAAACGACAAATGCTGCATGATAAAGGGCTTCCCTCGTGGCTCAGGTGTTTAAAAAAAAAACAAAAAACAAATCTGCCTGCAGTGTAGGAGACCTGGGTTCCATCCCTGGGTTGGGAAGATCCCCCAGAGGAGGGCATGGCAACCCACTCCAGTAATCTTGCCTGGAGAATCCCATGGACAGAGGAGCCTGGTGGGGTCACATACGGAAACAAAGAGTTGGACAGGACCGAGTGACTAACACATCCTTATAAGAAGGACCTAAAATAGGCAAATTCATAGACACAAGAATGCAGACTAAAGCCCCACCTCCCACCCCACACCAGGGACTGGGGGAAAGGGGAGAATGGAAAGGGTATCTATTTCAGATGATGAACAAATTCTGGAAATGGATATTGATGACGGTTATGCAACATTATGAATGAACTTAGATGCCACCGAATTGTGTACTTAAAAATTGTTAAAGTGGTAAGTTTTATGGTATATGTTATATACCACAATTAAAAAAAATTTTTTTTAAGTAAAAAAGTTAATCATGCAGACTATTAGCTGTTTTCTTTTTCCTTCACAACCTAATGCCTGGTGAAATTCTTCTAAACGCAGTACTGAACCACATTCCCAATACAGTCTAAGAACTGCCTCAAAGGGAGTTCAGTGAACCTGTACAGGAAAAACTTTAAAGGGAGTTCAGTGAACCTGTACAGGAAAAACTTTAGTGAAAATCAAGATCTCTGTGCAGTATCTGTTGACTTCACAAATCCACCTAATACCACTGGCAGTGTCAGCCTTTGATAGCTACAGTATGGTAAGTAAGCAAGGTACCAGAAATTCCTGAAGAACTAAAGCAGAACTACAAACAATAAGCTCCAGCTACAAAACTAGAAAGGTAGATACAGAACTAGAAAGACCAGTCTTGTGTGCAATCAACAATGAGATATACTCATGTCAGGTAAAGGTTTCAGGCTCGTTTCATACTCAAGAGGCAGTATTTTAACTGACTGTGAGAATACTGGATTTTGGCAAAATATTAAGTAGAATATTAAGCTGTGTATGGTGAAAGACTGGGTACATAGTTCTGTGACACTCCCACACTATCATCAAAAACAAGTAAGCATCTCTCAATGAAATCCACAGCCTAAATCCTAAAGTGACCAACATAAAGACACTATGTAGATTGAAAAATGGTCTGATAATTTCATCAAAACAAAGAAAATGAAATTTCAAACTATGATTGTAACTACTGCTTAGATATGTATTTTCATAAAGAAGTGTAGACAAAAATATGTGTATGTAAGAATTTTTCATCCACATATGCAAATGATACCACCCTAACGGCAGAAAGGGAAGAACTAAAGAACCTCTTCATGAGGTTGAAGGAGGAGAACGAAAAGTTGGCTTGAATCTCAGCACCAAAAAGACTAAGATCATGGTCACATGACTTCATGGCAAACAGAAGAAGAAAAAGTAGAAGCAGAGAGATTTCTTTTCTTGGGCTCCAAAATCACTGAAGTCGGTGACTGCAGCCATGACATTCAAAGACGCTTGCTCCTTGGAAGGAAAGCTATGACAAACCTAGACATAATATTGAAAGCAGAGATATCACTTTGCCGACAAAGGCCACATAATCAAAGTTACGGTTTTTCCAACAGTCATGTATGGATGTGAGAGTTGGACCATAAAGAAAGCTGAGAGCCGAAGAATTGATGCTTTCAAACTGTGGTGTTGGAGATGACTCTTGAGAGTCCCTTGGACTGCAAGGAGATCCAACCAGTCCATCCTAAAGGAGAACAGTCCGGAATATTCGTTGGAAAGACTGACGCTGAAGCTGGAACTCCAGTACTTTGGCCCCCTGATGCGAAGAGTTGACTCACTGGAAAAGACCCTGATGCTGGGAAAGACTGAGGGCAGGAAGAGAAGGGTACGACAGAGGATGAGATGGTTGGATGGCATCACCGACTCAATGGACATGAGTCTGAGCAAACTCCAAAAGACAGTGGAGGACAGAGCAGCCTGGTGTACTCTGGGTCCATGAGGTTGCAGAGTCAGACACGACTTAGCAACTGAATAATACCAAGAATTTTTCAAGAATTAACACATATATCAGACTAGTAAACAGGTGTTTTTTAATTACTGTAGACCATGCATAACTATAGACATTGTGGAAACTACAAAATAAATACAAGGTAGAACCCTTCCTCTCTAAGGATGCCATCTAAGGGAAAAAAGTTATCTCAAGGAAGAAAGAGAGTTGGATGAAACTATTAAATAACCAGATATATTGTTTGACTGTGGCTTAACTTGCTAACTAAAGCTATTTCTCATGAGACTTTATATCTCAACAATCTGCCACACAAGATAATTAAGCACTAACCCATCATTTTTAAAGCTCCCAAAATACTGCTTCACAATACTTCAATTGGCCAACAATCAAAGTATCCTGAGACTTATGTCTGACAAACAAGAGATGCTAAAATGACACTTCCAATTTCTCTGGAGAGAAGTGTGCAAACTGCTTGCAATCTCTTTCTGAGCAAATTAACAGTAGCGGAGTTAAAAAAAAGAAATGCAAAGAGAGTGAGTTTTCTTTTCTTCTCTCCTCCAAGTCTAAGCACAGTAGCAGAGTTAAAAAACGGAAACGTAAAGAGAGTGAGTTTTCTTTTCTTCTCTCCTCCAAGTCTAAGCACTGTGTTGAGATTCCAGAGTTCTCTCTGGCAAAGATCCGCGGGCCCTGTGGCTGTCTTCTCACTTCATTGCTGACAGCTCTTCCTGTTTGTCCAGCCTGGAGAAGACGGACGCCGACAAGCCCCTGTCCCCGTACAGGACAGGCCTGGTGCTGCAGCATCCCTCAGTAAGGCACGTCCCTTCATCTGTGCAATCAGACGAGGAAGGTGCCTAAGCACCATCTGTGGGCAAAGCCCCCGCGGAGGGGTGATGTGGGGAATAGAAGGGAGATTCAGTCCCCATCCAGAGCCCCAAGATTCCTCAGAGCAAGGATCAGAAAGGAAATAAGTTTAATATTTTATATAAATGCAATCAAAAGCTATCATTTTAACTTTCCCAAATTCTTTCCACCTCTGCACAATCACAAAAGCAGTATTAAATATTTACATGCCCCCACCCCCGTTTTTAACCACCTACACTCAGCAATAATGAGTTTGGCCAATCATTTCATATCCATCCTGATTAAAGGACTGAGACTTGACTCCTGCCTCACAGGCTACCTTCCACACCAGCTTCTGGGCCAGCTTCCCTTAAACACAATTCCTATCTGTTCTCTCCCCTTCCTTTACAACAGTAAATCTGGCTTACCCTATCATCATCCCCGGCTTAACACTTCATCTGACCTCCACCCCTACCCCCATATCTCATCAGTCTTTCCCTCCTTCAGATATACTGTTAATTTTTTATCCAGCACAGAGGTCATGCTCATCTTATTCCATCTCCCTGGACAAACCATGCCTCTTCTTTCTATTATCCTATAGCGCCTTCAAATTCTTACTACAAAACAGCTCCATTACCTGTGCAATAAAAAATGTAACTTGTTTTTTAAAGTGTATTGATACAATGATCAGCTGGCAGATGAGTGGACATTTCAGATACTGTCCTATTTTACAGAGAATAGTAAACTAGTATTTATAAGGCATTCGTGCTTCATGCTTAGTTGCTCAGTTGTGTCTGACTCTTTGCAACCCCGTGGACTATAACCCACCAGGCTCCTCTGTCCACAGGAGCTTCTTCCAGGCAAGAATACTGCAGTGGGCTGCCTTTCCTCCTCCAGAAGATCTTCTCGACCCAGGGATCAAGCCCGTGTCTCCAGGGCCTCTTATATTACAGGTGGATTCTTTACCACTGAGCCATTGGGAAGCCCATTTATAAAGGACATCAAATACTAACTACTCTAAGAGTTCCAGTGTTGACAGCTACCCCAAAACTGACACCAACGATGAGCAGGCATCATTAACTCTTGTGGGATCCTTAAACCTGGCACATTAATGCCTTCCAGAATCACCAGTGTGTGCACACAGGACTTACTGAACTGAATGAAATAAGGTGTTAGTCACTCAGTCGTGTCCGACTCTGTGCGACCCCACAGACTGTAGCCCACCAGGCTCCTCTGTCCATGGGATCTTCCCAACCCAGGGACTGAAGCTGGGTCTCCTGCATTGCAGACAGATTCACTGAACTGAATAAACCACTGCTGAACTATGTCTTAGTTGCAAGTCTTTTTTTTTCCCCTCTTCAGTTTTTTTCTATTACACAAGATCTTTCAGACACAGAAATTAATCCAAGTCTTTTGCAGAAACACAGGCTGTCCTATATGTACGCTCAGCTTTGAAACCAATGGTCTTTTAGGCTCCTGGAAAACCCTGAAACCAAGTATTTACAGATAAGCCAGACATTTACTTCCAGTTTAGAGACCAACGTTGCATTCTTACGAGGCGACTAAGAAATACCACGGCATCCGGTTCCATCACTTCATGGCAAACAGAAGGGGAAAAGTGGAAGCAGTGACAGACTTTATTTTCTTGGGCTCAAAGTCACTGCAGACGGTGACTGCAGCCATGAAATTCAAAGACGCTTGTTCCTTGGAAGGCAAACTATGACAAGCCCGAGACAGCGTATTAGAAAACAGTGACATCACTTTGCTGACAAATGACAAAGGTCCACAGAGTCAAAGCTATAGTTTTCCCAGTAGTCATGTACGGTTGTAAGAGTTGGACCACAAAGAAGGCTGAGCGCCGAAGAATTGATGCTTTCAAACTGTGGTGTTGGAGAAAACTCTTGCAAGTCCCTTGAACTGCAAGGAGATCCAACCAGTCCATCCTAAAGGAAATCAACCCTGAACAGTCATTGGAAGGACTACTGCTGAAACTCCCCAACATTCTGGCCACCTGATGCAAAGAACTGACTCACTGGAAAAGGCTGACGGGAAAAGGAGAATGAGGCAGCAGAGGATAAAGTGGTGAGACAGCATCACCACTCAAAGGACATGAGTCTGAGCAAACTCTGGGAGACACTGGAGGACAGAGAAGCCTGGTGTGCTGCAGTCCATGGGGCTGTGAAGAATCGGACAGGACTTCACAACTGAACAACAACAAATACCAAGTTTCCCAAGGTAAAGCATGTTCTAGTCATTTCAGATGTTATGAAATGGTTAGATTTTAAAACACTATTTTAAAAATTCTTTTTTTCCTAATACAGACTAAACTTTAATTATGTTAAATAATCAAGGGTAGCCAAAGTTAGCATGGACTTAGAAAATGCACAAGAACACTTTTAAAGGTTTTAAAAGACTTTTCCAAAGCTTTATTTTGCTGAAAGGATTTTCAGCAATATATTCAAATAATTTTAAAAACATAAACAGTAAACATTTCCCATGTGGCTATAACAGTAAAGACAGGTTAAAAAATTTTGATGATGGCTGTTGTTAGGATTGTGGAGAAAAAAAGACTTCTTAAAAACCAGAAAAATAAAATAACATCACAGTGGTTCTGCCTGTTTAGAAGTCACTCTCGAGGCAGAGGTCCAATGCTAAAATTAAACTCTGTATTTCTTATTCAATAATTAATCTCTTTGAATCTGGTTTCTTCAATTGTAAAACAGGAATGATGTCCATCTTATGTGTAGAAAGTGGTCAATTGTAGCTCACTTCCTTTAAGTCTGGTTTTATTTCAGCAATTTAATAATTTCAAAATATAGAAGAAGCCTAGAGAAATCATTTTATTAACCTCAATACTCTAGTATCTACATGTAATGGTAAGAAATCCCTTATTCTTATCTCTTTATAGTGCCAAAATAGGGACTAGAATTTGTAGAGATGACTAGATGGAGTATTCTGTTATAGGACATTATAAATTTTCATGGTCCTGTGTTGAGAGTTATATGAGAAATGCAGTTAGAGTGTATAGTGGATCACTAAATATTCAGTTAGTTCCAAACAGGAAAAGGAAGACGTCAAGGCTGTATATTGTCACCCTGCTTATTTAACTTATATGCAGACTACATCATGAGAAACACTGGGCTGGAGGAAGCACAAGCTGGAATCAAGACTGCCGGGAGAAATATCAATAACCTCAGATATGCAGATGACATCACCCTTATGGCAGAAAGTGAAGAGGAACTAAAAAGCCTCTTGATGAAAGTGAAAGAGGAGAGTGAAAAAGTTGGCTTAAAGCTCAACATTCAGAAAACGAAGATCATGGCATCCGGTCCCATCACTTCATGGGAAATAGATGGGGAAACAGTGGCTGACTTTATTTTCCTGGGTTCCAAAATCACTGCAGATGGTGATTGCAGCCATGAAATTAAAAGANGGGAGAAATATCAATAACCTCAGATATGCTGATGACACCACCCTTATGGCAGAAAGTGAGGAGGAGCTAAAAAGCCTCTTGATGAAAGTGAAGGAGGAGAGCGAAAAAGTTGGCTTAAAGCTCAACATTCAGAAAACGAAGATCATGGCATCCGGTCCCATCACTTCATGGGAAATAGATGGGGAAACAGTGGCTGAGTTTATTTTGGGGGGGCTCCAAAATCACTGCAGATGGTGACTGCAGCCATGAAATTAAAAGATGCTTACTCCTTGGAAGTTATGACCAACCTAGATAGCATATTCAAAAGCAGAGATATTACTTTGCCATCAAAGGTCCATCTAGTCAAGGCTATGGTTTTTCCAGTGGTCATGTATGGACGTGAGAGTTGGACTGTGAAGAAGACTGAGTGCTGAAGAATTGATGCTTTGAACTGTGGTGTTGGAGAAGACTCTTGAGAGTCCCTTGGACTGCAAGGAGATCCAACCAGTCCATTCTGAAGATCAACCCTGGGATTTCTTTGGAAGGAATGATGCTAAAGCTGAAACTCCAATACTTTGGCCACCTCATGCGAAGAGTTGACTCATTGGAAAAGACCCTGATGCTGGGAGGGATTGGGGGCAGGAAGAGAAGGGGATGAGAGAGAATGAGATGATTGGATGGCATCACCAACTCCATGGACATGATTTTGGGTTTACTTTGGGAGTTGGTGAATGGACAGGTAGGCCTGGCATGCTGCAATTCATGGGGTTGCAAAGAGTCAGACACAACTAAGGGACTGAACTGAACTGAACTGAAGTGGGAGGTTATTAGAAATGCAAATACTCAAGCTTAAACACAGATCTTCTGAATGGTATTGTACATTTTAACAAGATTCTCTAGGTAGTATGTACTCACACTGAAGTTTAAGAAGTGCCAGTGTGCTGCAATATTCACAAACTTGAAAGTGCCTAAGAATTAACTGAGTGAGCTCAAGTCTCTTGTGATTTGTGTCCAACCCATCTTGGACACAAAGCCTCCTAGGTTTTCTTTGGGTTTACATATAGGTATTGAACTCACTATTAGTATTATTCTTTTTCCTTATTCAAATTTACCAAACACCCTCCTTCCCAACATGCATCATGGTCACATAGATTAACTTCTATCCACACCTATGGGCAAATTTATTCCCCACTTTACTAATAGAAAACTGAAAAGAGAAATTACATTATTTTCTCAGGGTTACCCAGTTAGCTAGTCACAAGTTTTAATAGAACGAAAACAAGTACTCAAAATCCTTAATCCTTGGCTTAAAATTTGTACCATTATCATGCTGTTGTTTGTTTAATGTACAATGCTATTAATGTTGTTTTCCCCCATTTATCTCAATGTTTTTAATATTACGATACAAATTTTAGATTATTATTAAAGACACATTTGGAAAAATAACCATACCTGTAACATTCTATTCAAGTATACCTGGAAAGAAAGTAATCAAATGTAATGAAGCTTTAGAAATTATATGCAAGAAAAGATGCAGTATTTCCATAGAAATGCACAGAGGTTGGTGGTAAATTTCACAAGGAAAAATATATTAAGCTCATATGTCTTTTGGAGAAGATTACTAGAACTACTCTGCGGTATGTGCCATCCTTTTAAAGTTAAACTGTCCTCTCATTCAGTTTGTTTTGATACACTCCCTCATTCCCCATAACACATCCATTAGCTTGCAACCTTTATCTTCAAAACAGTTCAAATTTTACTATTTTGTCTCTTCTTTATGTATTGTAAACGTCTCTAATATTGATATTGGAAATGGAGGCACAATGAGGGACATTAAATCTTTTTGAACATTCACAAAAAATTATTAAGAACTACTATTTTCACAGTGAAAGTGGAACGATAGTCTAATTTGAGAGTCTCAACAAGTCCATAAATAATTAGCAGTATGCAAAATAAATCTATTAGCTAGTAATTTGGGCAAGTAATTAGAAGATGAGCATCTGTAGCTGAAATCAAAGTATGCTAATACTACATAATTTAAAATTCTGTTAAAATGCCTCACTAGAATTTTTTCAATTCTCTATTGCTCTTGAAAACCTTAACTATTGACACCATATGATTTTCAGTGTGGAAATAAATATTATGGATGATGTCCAAATAAAAGAGGCAGCATGTAAATGGATATGAAATTTGGGAGCATGTGAAGGACTGAATTTGAATTTTGTATCTACAACTTATTGTATGATCTTGAATAAATGACAAGAGTGAACTACTCCTGATTTACTTGGGAGTTTCCTGGTTTTAAAATTGAAAGCCCAGTGTCCAAAGAATCCTCTTTATCTTGACTAAGTTAGGATAGCTCTTCACACTAATAAGTGACTTAGGCTTCCTAAGTCTCGGATCCTTTATCTGAAATGTAGACGTGTTGTGTGTGCTCAGTTCAGTTCAGTTCAGTTCAGTCGCTCAGTCGTGTCTGACTCTTTGCGACCCCATGAATCGCAGCACGCCAGGCCTCCCTGTCCATCACCATCTCCCAAAGTTCACCCAGACTCACGTCCATCGAGTCAGTGATGCCATCCAGCCATCTCATCCTCGGTCATCCCCTTCTCCTCCTGCCCCCAATCCCTCCCAGCATCAGAGTCTTTTCCAATGAGTCAACTCTTCACATAAGGTGGCCAAAGTACTGGAGTTTCAGCTTCAGCATCATTCCTTCCAAAGAAATCCCAGGGTTGATCTCCTTCAGAATGGACTGGTTGGATCTCCTTGCAGTCCAAGGGACTCTCAAGAGTCTTCTCCAACACCACAGTTCAAAAGCATCAATTCTTCGGCACTCAGCCTTCTTCACAGTCCAACTCTCACATCCATACATGACTACTGGAAAAACCATAGCCTTGACTAGACGGACCTTAGTTGGCAAAGTAATATCTCTGCTTTTGAATATGCTATCTAGGTTGGTCGTAACTTTTCTTCCAAGGAGTAAGCGTCTTTTAATTTCATGGCTGCAGTCACCATCTGCAGTGATTTTGGAGCCCCCAAAAATGAAGTCTGACACTGTTTCCACTGTTTCCCCATCTATTTCCCATGAAGTGATGGGACCAGATGCTCTGATCTTCGTTTTCTGAATGTTGAGCTTTAAGCCAACTTTTTCACTCTCCTGTTTCACTTTCATCAAGAGGCTTTTTAGCTCCTCTTCACTTTCTGCCATAAGGGTGGTGTCATCTGCATATCTGAGGTTATTGATATATCTCCTGGCAATCTTGATTCCAGCTTGTGTTTCTTCCAGTCCAGCTTAGTTACATTTAACTCTTTGTGATCCCATGGACTGTAGCCCACCAGATTCCTCTGTCCATGGCATTTTGCAGACAAGAATACTAGAACTGATTGTCACTTCCTCCTCCAGGAGATCTTCCACACCCAGCAACTGAACCTGAGTCTTTGCATTTCCTGCATTGACAGGCCAATATTTTTTACCACTAGTGCAATATGTATACATATGAGATTTAAATCTTTTTTTCTCTTTTCAGATATACCTATATTCTACCACGATGCCTAAAAAAAATCACTCTTTAGCAGCTTATATACTATGATCATAACAGCTAAATCATAGTTACGATGAAGGAGAAAAATATCACAAATTGATCAGCAGGATTTGCACTTTAAATACAAATTCACTAACATGAGAGATTTCTCTAAGAACCTGCAGTAAAATCAAATGTTGAGTGGAAAACAAAATGCAGCCTTGATCTATTAATAGTGAAAGGAGACAAGGGTTTGAGACATTCTGCAGTCTGGAAACCAAATCTTCAGTTTTTAAGAGTAGATGTTTTAGTAATATTATTTAGTCCACAATTGAAGTGATGGAAATTCATGTCATTTTCCACTGAATCTCAACAGAAGTTTATGGGAGGATGTTCTTTAAAGAAAATAACAGCGACGTCTTCCTAATTCATTTCCTGATCTTACTCAGTCAGTTTTTAATAAGAGTCTGTGGAATACTGAGACACCTGATTTCTGTGAAAGAACTCTGTTTATTCCATCATTCCTGTAATCCTCAAATAATCACACACTGGACGCCTTCTCCATATTAGGAACTGAACCCAATATTGTGGGTATAAGGTTATCATCCCTGCCCTTGAGGAGCTCCTGATTTAAGGAGGGAGTCAGGTGAGGTATAGAGTCAGATGGTTAAAGTACAATTTGATACATACTAGAAGAGAATTCTGAATAGTACTATGGAGACAAAAATAAAGAACAGGTACTTGCCCAAAGGAGTTTGGAAGGCTTCAGGGCTTGTGACTCTTGAGTAGAGTCTGTAAAGATGAATTAGACAGCACCAAGCAGAAGAGGGTCAGAAAAACACCCCATAAAGGAAAGAGCATATCCAAATGCAAGAAGGCTTGACAAAGCCTCTCATCTTTGACAGAAAGCAATGATGGCAAAATATATGCGTCAAGATCAGATAGATGGGCAGAAATGAATTTTCAAGGAGACTTTAGTAACATATTGAGGCCTTTCAGTCTTTCTCTTTTAGGTATTAGGGAAACATGAAAATTCTTTAGGGAGGGAGTCAAAACTCTGGGTTCTTATCTTTGAAAAAAGTAACTTTGACAGACATATATTACAGGATTAGTATGAGAGGGAAGATTAGCAGTAAGAAGCTCAGGGAGAAGACTACTATATTGATCAGGAGACACTTGAAAAAAATCCAGGCAAGCTAGTGGTCATTGAGCTGGGTTGGGTGGAGAGCAGGATTTAGACTGGCTATTTTCTATCAGACTCTTGGGCCATTGAATGTTGAGAAGGAAGTGATATGAGGCAAACTTGTTTAGACAACAGGTTGGATTGAGCTTTCTAGATGGGATTTTACTGGGTTAAGCTATCTCTGTAGCATGTGGAGAGTCATATGTAGCATGTGCAGAGTTATAAGAAGAGTCTGTTTTTGACCATGAGGATGGTTGGGGCTGCTGTGAATTTGAAAATGTGGAATTAAAAGAATAAAGCTTCTTTTAAACAATAAGGGAAAACCGAGTAATCTTAAAGTCTATGAATTCCCAGAGGAAAGAAACTGATCCAGAAAGAATAGGATTCAGGTTGTCAAGGTGAGCCCAGGGTACAAAAATCTTATAGTGACAGCCTACACTGGCACAGAATGTGCATTTGAAACTTCAAACAGGCTGCTTTTAACTTAGAGATAGGGCCACTCCTTCACAGAGTGTCTAATGCTTTCCAGGACCCCAAGCAATATTCAACATTTATCTTGGGTTAAATCTAGTCTTTGAATTCAATAAAAGGATTGTCTCTTAGAGAATCAAGCCAGCAAACAGTACTATGGCAACTGGAATGCATGAAGAGAAAAGTGTGCCTTTGGGTGCTGGCAAAGCTTAAAGAACCTAGATGAAATCTTTAAGTAAACAAAAGTAGAGCAATGAACTACAGCAAATTAATAGATAAAAGTGTTGTAAGTGGAAGGGATTTACCAGAATCCCCTTTTAAACCAGGCCACAGAGCCATCTTAACAAGCTATAAATACTTGTAAAATGTAAATAACTATTATAATAAAAGAAGCTGGCACAGTTAGGCCAATTTCAAGGGAAGTAGATGAAAATGGGCAAGAAACAACTGGTACTGGGAGCTCTCGGTAGGTGAAGCTGAAAGGATGAGGTTACATGGAAAAGAAAAAGTGTCATGTTGACCAGTGAAGGAAACATTTTTCTTTATAAAATCCTGATTTGAAAAAATACAAATACATGTTCATTATCACAAATGAAACAATAAAAGAAGAATATAAGCAAGAAAAAAATATTTTCAGTTCACTACCCGCCACATACTTCTGGAAGTAGAAGATTAACTATGTCAATTACAAATCCTTATACAGACAAGTGGGTTTGTGTGGCAATGTTTTTACAGAACCAAGATATGACCACATTTGTCTGCAACTGTCTTTTTTCATTTTGCAGTGGATTATGGCAGCTCTTTAGTTGAGTAGGCAAAGATTTATTCCATCCACGATGAGCACTCCAATTGTTTCCAGTGTTGCCATTATAAGCAGTGGTGCAAACAAACAAAAACTTTGTAGGTACTTTTACACATGGCACTACCATTTTGGTGGAGCAAAACAAACGGCTTATAAAATTTTAATTATAATAGATATTGTCAAACTACTTTCAAGAAAAGTTTCAGCTAACACTGTCTTACTAGCAATATGACTAAGAAAGTTTCTGTTTTCTCACATTATTAGACTTGAACGTTATAGATTTTTTATTATTGTTGCAACCTGCATTGTCCTGAGTTTTCCTTTGAACTCTGGTTGACACCTTTGAAATAAATTTTTTTAGTCTTTGAATTTTCTCTCCTGTGAATTGTCTGTCCATCTCTTTTACCAATTGATGCTTTCCATTTTGATTGTTTTGTATCAATTTGTAGGAAGTCTTTATATATTCTGGAACATAGGTCATCTCCTAATTTATTCAGGTTTTCTTTTATAGTTTATTTCATATAGGGAACTTACTTATATTACTAATTTTGTCACTAGGTATTATAGTTTTTTTGTGGTTAGATCTTTTGTCTTTTTATTAAGAAGTAGAGCACATTTATACAAAAGTGCAAGAAAATATAAATGTACAATTCAGTGAATCAATACTAAACATGCATCTAAGTAACCATTTTTAGTGCTTTTAAGTCAGAAAATAGGTTATCACAACCACCCAAACTGCTCTCTGATATGCCACCTCCAAATTGCTAACTCTTCCTTCTCCCAAAAGATCACTCCTTTCTTAACTTTGAGTACTATACATTTTTGCTTTTTGTGTATTATTTCAATTATACTATATCCACAAGGAGTAATATGACATCTCTTCTTTTCTATCTGACTATTTGAGGGCAGCATTACATATTTCAGGCTTCCCTTGTGGCTCAGCTCGTACAGAATCCAGCTGCAATGTGGGAGACTTGGGTTTTACCTCTGGGTTAGGAGGATTCCCTGGAGAAGGGAAAGGCTACCCACTCCAGTGTTCTGCCCTGGAGAATTCCATAGAGTCCATGGGGTAACAAAGAGTCAGACATGACTGAGTGACTTTCACTTATGTATTTCAGATCCATAGTATGCATACTTAGATACTTTATTTTCACTACTCTATATATCCACTCTGTTGTTAATGGGCATGAAGATTGTTGTCAGTTTTGGATTATTATATATGCAATTGTTGATTTTTATCTGTGTTTACCTAGTGATTAGTGATGTTGAACATTTTTTGTGTGTGCTTATTGGCCATTCATGTCTTTGGATAAATATTAACTCAAGTCTTTTGCACATTTTTTAATAAGTTTATTTCTTTGTTGTTGTTAAGTTTTAAGATGTCTCCAATATTGGATATCAACCTCATCAAATGATTTGCAAATATTTTTTCCCATTTCATGGATCACCTTTCTACTATGTTGATAGTATTCTTCAATGTACAAACATTTGTAACTTTTATTAAATTTAATTTGTTTAATTTTGCTTTTATTGTCTTGATATTTCTGTCATATCAAAAAAAATAAATAAATACTGCCAGATCCAATGTTGTGAAGTTCGCCCTGTGTTATCGTCTAAGAGTTTTATTGTTTTGGATATTATAAATAGGTATTTGATCCATTTTAAGTCAACTTAAGCATATATGTTAGGTAAAGTTCACATTCATTTTTGCACTTGGATATCCAATTTCAAATGATCTTAGAAGCCTTGTTGAAAATAATTTGATTATTTATGTAAGGGTTTATTTCTGGGCTCTCTGTTCTAATCCATCTGTCTATATGTACTTACGCCAACATCACACGATTTTGATTATTTTTGCAGTAAGTTTGTATCTTTGTAGTAACTTTGAAATCTGAAAGTACAGATCCTCCAACTTTGATCTTTTTCAAAATTGTTTTGTCTTTTGGGGGGGTCCCTTGAAATTGCATATGAATTCCAGATGGACTTTGCTATTTCTCAAAAAAATGTCTTTAAAATTTTGATTGGGATTTCATTGACTCTGTAGATCATTTTGATAAATGCTGACTTCTTAATATTAAATCTTCCAATCTATGAACGTGGATTGTATTTCCATTTACTTTTGGTTTTCATTTCTTTCAGTGATATTTTAGAGGGTTGCTATGTGCATGCCAAGTTGCTTCAGTCGTGTCCCACTTCTTGCAACCCCATTTTCTGTAGCCCACCAGACTCCTCTGTCCATTGGGATTCTCCAGGCAAGAATACTGGAGTGGGTTGCCATGCCCGCCTCCAGGGAATCTTCCTGACCCAGAATCGAACCTGTATCTCATGTTGCCTGCATTGACAGACAGGTTATTTACCACTAGCGCCACCTAGGAAGCCCATAGCATCCTTATATGCTATTGCAAATTGAATCACTTTCTTAATTTCCCTTCCAGAGTGTTCACTGTTACTGTAGAGAAATGCAGCTGACTTTTGTGTATTGACTTGGTACTCCACAACTTAGCTAAATTTGTTTTATTAGTTCAAACAAAATTTTTGTTATATATAAAAGATCATATCATCTAACAGAGATCATTTTCCTTTTTTCTTTTTAATTTGGATACCTTCTTATTTATTTTTTTCTTGCCCAACTGCTATTTAAGACATCCAGTGCTATGTTAAATAGAGGTGATGAAAGAAATCATCCTTGCCTTGTTCCTGATCTTAGAAGTAAAACTTTCAGTATTTCATTGTTGAGTATAATGTTCACTGTGGATTTTTCATGCATAGATTTTATTATGTTGGGGTATTTTTCTTCTATTTCTGTTTTTTTCCTTATATCATAAAATGTTGAATTGTGTCAAATGGTTCTTTCTGCATCAGCTGAGGTGATCATGTGTTTTTTTGTTTTTTTTTTCTCTTCATCCTGTTAAGTGATGTATTCCACTGATCAACTTTCACATGTTGAATGTTCCTTGCATTCCAGAAATAAATTCCATAAGGTCATTGTTCATAATCCTTTACATTGTTGAATTTAGTTTGCAAGTATTTTTTAAAAGAATTTTTGCTGTTTTTCTAGGTACCTTTGTTGTACAACAAATTGAATCAGTTATACTTAAACATATATGCACTGTTTTTCATATTTTCTTCCCATTTAGTTTACTACAGAGCAATGAGTAGAGTTTCCTGTGGTATACAGTAGGTTCTCATTAGTTATACATTTTATATATTGATAATAGTATACACATGTCAATCTCAATCTCCCAGTTCATCCCACCCACTTCCTACCCAAAGCCCAAATCACTTTTTAAATTGTTTCCTACTAAATCACATGTATCAGCTTAGATCTTGCTATTAAGCATTATAGCAATAAGTAGATAAAAAACTAACAATGCTCTTGGGGCACTGTGTCAGCTCAAAAAAAAATAAATAGTATTATTGTTATGATTTTTTGTTTTTATGTAATATTCAGAAACACAGGAATATGTTTTATCTTATCCTAGAATTTATTACCAAGCTCCGATTTTTAGAGTTGAATTTTAATAGCAACCATTGGCCAAAATATTATTAAATCCATTATATTAATCAAATTTTATTAGTTTAAAGCTATATCTAACTCATAACTAAAAGTATACAAGGAGTATTTCTGTTGATTGAATTGATATATTTGATGTTAAAATTAAATATAATTATTATGATTTTGTAATAGTGGCTAATAGTTGTTACACCAGGGATTAACTGTTGGGAACTTGCAATGACTGACAAGTCCCAGAGTGATGAACACGTCCTACTACTCAGAAACAGAGAAGGCACTAGTGTGTTCCTTTGAAATCATGCAAATGCAGGAGGGACAGGGTTACTTGACAGTGATGGATTGATTAGAGAATGAATACTTAATCCCTGAATAGCTAAAATTTTGTCCAATTTTTGTCTGTTTTAGGTCTTGCCTTCTCAAGAAAATAAGGCTGATTGTCTCAGAAGAAAATTAAGCAAGTGTCATGCAAGAGTACTGGAGTGGGGTGCCATTGCCTTCTCCACATTCTAAGAGTATATCGCTTGTCAAAGTCAATAAAACAGGGTTTTGCTTTGATGGTGTCTCCTCAAGTGGAGAAAAGATTGGATGTTTTTCTTTTTCTCCAGTATGTTTGATTACGTGGATTCAGGTGCTGAGTAGATAAGAAAGGGGATTTAACCAAGGTTATGGGTATAGCTACCCAGGTGAGGACAATGGGAATGAAAATATGTGCCAAGTAATGAATGTAATGTAGATAATGAAATCAAAAGTAAATGAGAAGTATGACCATGACTATAAAGAAAGTTGAGCACCAAAGAACTGATGTTTTTGAACTGTGGTGTTGGAGAAGACTCTTGAAAGTCTCTTGGACTGCAAGGAGATCCAACCAGTCCATCCTAAAGGAAATCAGTCCTGAATATTCATTGGAAGGACTGATGCTGAAGCTGAAACTCCAATACTTTGGCCACCTGATGTGAAGAGCTGACTCAGTGGGAAAGACTCTGATGCTGGGAAAGATTGAAGGCAGGAGGAGAAGGGGATGACAGAGGATGAGATGGTTGGATGGCATCACTGTCTCGATATACATGAGTTTGGGCAAGCTCCAGAACTTGGTGATGGACAGGGAAGCCTGGCATGCTGCAGTCCATGGGGTCTCTAAAAGTCAGACACGACTGAGTGATTGAACTGAACTGAACTGAACTGACTGATGGACGTGACAGGAACAGTGAAAAGGTCACAGGGCAAGTAATTATAGGATTGCCAGAGATGGGATACTAGGGAAATACAGATCAAAAGTGGGCTAACTGGGACTTCCCTGCTGGTCCAGAGGCTCAGACTCTGCACTCCCAATGCACGAGGCCTGGGTTTGATCCCTGATCAAAGAACTAGATCCCACTTGTCACAACTAAAGATCCCTCAAGCTGCAATGAAGATCAAAGATTCTGCATGTCACAGCTAAGACCCAGAGCTGCCAAATAAATAAATGCATACATATATTTTTTAAATGGGCTAACTGAAATCAAGAAAAAGGAGTGGCACTTGTTGATAATGACCAACTCTAAACTATGACTTGGGGCTTCCCTGATAGCTCTATTGGTATAGAATCGGCGTGCATTCCAGGAGACTCTGGTTCAGTTTCTGGGTTAGGAAGATCTGTTGGAGAAGGGATAGGCTGACTTTGAGAATAGCTGACTGGAATAGAGTGATGGACAAAGACAAAGGGAAAAAATGGATGTGAGGGAACAAATAAGCCAGAAAATTGGAAAGATAATTTATGTGGCTATTGAGATCATCATTAAGGATCAGATAAGAAATGTTGGAAAGAATGACTGAGGTAAGAAACTCTTTAAAAAATGAATAGAGTAACCTAGGGCCTAATGGATAAGAACATCCAAAAATTGGTATAGTACTCAGATTATAAGACATTTGATGGAAGATGTTTTTATGGAAAGAGGAAGAGAGAGTGGTCTGGAAGGAGCAACTTCTGAAAGAGAAGAGAAGATATCTGGTTGGAGTGATTGGGGGCGGCGGGGGAAGCAATCTAGGATTATGAAGGATGTGGGAGAAAACACAGTCACAACTTGTGAGGGCTGTCAAGTAAACAGTGACCTCAAGGGGAAGATGTAATTCAACTAAAGTTAAAAAAATAAAGGCAGAGGGTCAAAATTAAAGGTAGCAAATTTTGTTGATGACTGACAGTGAGTCAGGTACAAGATATACAGTGATTTGTCAACAGCACAAGAAATGGTTGTGGTTTGGCCTCCAAGGTTTTATTTTTAAAACCACACACACTAATCATTTTTCATATGTGTTCACAGATTTGGAGGTAGAGACACAAGGATGCCAAGTTTTCATAACTGATCTGAATATAAAACACACAGAGCCTTGTCTTGGCTCCAGTGATAGACATCCCTATTGTAAACATCTTTTTGAATTTGATTTTACTTTTCAGAAGAGAGGTCATAAGCAGGCATAAAAGCAACAATTCATCAAACTGCCTGAAGGGAAAGATGTGAAAAACAATGATGAAAAACAACCACTTGGACAAGTCAAGGAATGATAACTCAGAGGACATTGAAGAGCTTCTACCCAATTTCCCTAAGTTCCAGGAAGTTTTCTTAGGAGAAATGGTGATTCTTGAAAATCACATCATTCTTAGGATAGTAGAGACTTCTGGTCAGCATATGTGACTTTAGGGAGAAATAAATAATTCACATTTTATTAAAAAAAAAAAAAAACTAAAGATGCATGTGTGCATACTCAGTCATGTCTGATTCTTTGAAACCCTTTGGATTATAGCCCATCAGGCCTCTCTGTCCATGGGATTTTTCAGGCAAGAAAACTGAAGTGGGTTGTCATTTCTTCCTCCAAGGGATTCTTTCTGACCCAGGGATCAAACCCATGTCTCTTCTGTCTCTTGCATCGCAAGCAGAGATTCTACCACCGAATCATTGGGAAAGTCCAACTAGAAATGACTCTTTAATGAAAAACAAGTCATAAAGTACGGAGGAAATCGACATATGTCTTGTCTTCCCAAACTCTTTCAGGACTCAGTGAATAAAAAGTGGAGGTAACAGCTTAATTTTAAGGGGCCTATTTTAGTTCTCCTCTCTTTCCAGACTTGCATTAGTGTCTGAAACATTTATCTTATTTCATTGTATATGATGTGTGCCATTGTACTTGCATAAAATTTCCTTAGTAAAGTAAAAGAGAATGCTTCCTTCTGGAAACAGAGTGGATATCCCTCACATTATGGAAACAGAGTGGATATTCAAACACTGAATTGATTTGAAAAACATCAATAGTTCTTATTTTCCAAATTTTACATTTTTTGCAACATGAGTACTAATACCTGGAAAAGTTTCAGCGAGTAAAAAGAATTTTTAAAAAAGATTAAGTAAAATATTCAAAAATAATATCATTGAAAGTTGTTGAGAGTAGATATCAAATATCATCAACAGCAAAAAAAATAAAAAATAATAATTCTGTGAGGGGACTATAGTCATTGTTTCACAATATACATGTGTATCAAATCACCATATTGTACACCTTAAGCAATAATATCACAGTAAAACTGGAAAACAGAAAAAATAATCTGGAGAGTTAAGTAAAAATAAACATAAATGAATATAGACATGTTTGTCATTAGTGTTTGTAACTCGTCATTTTTTTTCTTCTTAGCATTACTTGATAGTAGTTATGTGAAAAAATTTCATCTCTGGGGAGTAGACAGTTGACTTTCTTGGATGTATGATGAATGCACTTATGACTTTTCCACAAAGAAAGTGTCAGCCTTTAAATGTGTCTAAAATCAAGCTTTCTTATTGTCCTGTGCCAGCATCACTTTGAAACAAACAATAGCCTGTCAACAAGGAGTTCAAAGCATATTGCATTTTTACTGAATTCTCTCTCAGAATTACCAAAAATGGGGAAGTGGAGAAAATATTCTTAACACTTAGAAAAAACTTCTCATATATGTCCTTTCATCACATCTCTTAATTTAAAGTATCTCCCCTCAAGAAGTGGCCCTCTCAAATGTCTCTTCTTTCCGATCTTCCCTAAAACTTTCCCTTCACCTTTGCTTGTGTGAACCTTAGATGTTTTTTTCCCTCCATTGCCTTTATTCTACCCTCTCATCTGTTACAGTCTTCATTTACATAAAATTATCCAGAAACCTCTTAGCAAGCCTGAATATTCTTTAGCTGAAGTGGGGAGGAAACTAGGCCAATTAAATTGTAGAGAGGGCTTGAGTAGAAGGTGGTGAGAAAAATTTTTCACTTAATCTTTAAGATTTTCAACTAAAAAACTAATGAGATGTATTTACATTAAGCCAGTGCTCATTCTTTGTTTAGTTTAAGTTGGAATACAGATGAAAACTCAAGGCTTTCATTCCATATATGGATTAATTCCTTATCCAGACATTCTTTTGCTCCTGCTCACTAAGATCCCTGGATCTTAGGGATTTTCTCACTGCCATCCCCATGGAAGAGAAAAGAGTACTCAAGGAGACATTTCCAACACAGAGCTCTGTAGAAAGTTGAGGGAAAAAGGAACTACTATTTTCCAGAAGGTCCTTAAAGTGAAACAGACCACAGATTCTCTAATTAGCAAGAGCAGACCCAATGCAAGCAGGCAGCCTGCTGTTTATCTGAGGACTAGGAAGGAGACCAGCTGGCTTTCCCTCAAAGATAACAAATACTATTTATTGCTCTGTGAAAGAATCTTGCCAGATTAAGCGTATTTGCAAAAAAGAAGAAAAAATAAAGTTCACATTGGTATTTTTTAAACCCTTGAAGAAAATTAGATTGTTATAAGAAGTTGCTCTGGACGTCAAGCTAACTATGTACTGTCCCTTTCCTTCAGTACAAAATGAAAATAGTAATACTGAGCCTACCCAGCCTCTCGAGTTTGTTGTATCACGTAAGATAATTATTCTGATGGCATTAGAATAAATAAGCTCTAGGTTTTTATCTATGTTCTACAAAGTATTGCTCTGTAGCTGATTATTGCCATTATTATTATCAGGCCAGTCTATAAAGCTTGCTTTCCTGAAATAAAATTAATAGGAAAGGTTTGAACACCGGGCCCTCATGAAGCATGTAGAGCATTTTAGAAAATATTTGAATATTAAATAATCACTTAAAAATCACTTGGTTGCAATGTTAGCCTTGAGGCTACTAGGTTATAGTGTACATTTAGTACGTATGATAAAGTTTTTTTGATATTAGCATGTGTGATAACAGAGACAAAATCTGTGAAAAAAAATTAACTAATGAGAAATTAGTTAAGTGGTATCATCATTTGTTAAAAAAAAAGGAAAAGAAAAATCAAAACAACTGCATCTATAGCAGAGGATCTTAATGTAAATAAAAGCAAAATGCAAGCTGAGAGATCACCAAAATAAGTAATAGATCTAGACTTATACATGACCTTTCCTATTGAATTAGAAAACAAAGAAAACCATTTTAATGTAAATATACCATTTATGGACTTCCCTTGTAGCTCAGTTGGTAAAGAATCTGCCTGCAATGCAGGAGAACCAGGTTTGATTTATGGGTGGGAAAGATCCCCTGGAGAAAGAAATGACAACCCACTCTAGTATTCTTGCCTGGAGAATCCCAAGGACAGAGGAGCCTGGAGGGCTACAGTCCATGGGGCTGCGAGAGTCAAACACGACAGCGACTAAACCACCAACCCTGCTGTCATACTATTTACGATATGTACAAAAATGCAAAAATGTTCTTTGTAAGTCAACAAGTGTTGATGTTGCTTCATATCATCGATAACTGTTCTATGTCAGGTCAATTAGAAGAGACTCCAGTAATGTCCTAGGTTTTTTTCCTGGGATTGAGGCTACTACTGAGATTCAGACTGAGAGAATTCTTTATTGTGTTTGGAAATGTTTGGCATCCTTGTTCTCAGGGAAACAAACTTGAGGTTCTCCTACTCATTTTGGAAAAATTGCCAAAATATCTTTACCAACTCCCAGTACCCCATAGTATCAAAATATTTTGGCAATTTTCTCAAAATGACTGGGAGAGCCTCCCCAAAGTCAACTTCCCAAGAGCCACTTTGTGTTCCGTAAACAGAGTCAGTAAACAGAGTCCCAAGAAGTTAATTGATTCTCCAAAAGCTGCAGAGTGGCAGACCTGGGAAGTGACTTTTCCATTTTGGTGCTTTTCCACTACTTCAAGCTGCCTCCCTTCCAAGTCCCCTGAAAGAGTAATTGGACCAGCTCTGGAAAACGACACAACAAACTTCTGACAGAGATAATGTTTCTACAGTGGGGATGAGGAGACAGCAGCGAAGAGAATTTTGCCTTCTCTCCATCTTCCTGCAACTTTTTTTTTTAAGAATTCACAATAAGTATGTCTTAGATTTGTGATTTTTAAAATAAAATAAATTCTATTTGGTGATTTTTAAAAATTATTCCTAAGACAGTTGGAGAGAATATTTTGTAACACTCTGTGGAGTATTTCTTTCCATTTTTATACATTGAAAGAAATGACACATAATACCCTTCTGGAGTATTATTTTTCTGTTGTATGATTTTTCTATATGCTTATCACTTCTACTCTCTCTGCTCTTTTTAAATATAAAGAATTCTGAATAGAATTTTCCTTCCATTTGATTTTTTTTCATTTTTTTCTCCTATTATCTTACTGTACAATGTTGACAAAGTATATTCCACATTTCATATATTAGTACTTGTGTACTGAAAAAATAAGGCAAAATTGTGGCAGAATAAAATAGGTTGGACCACTGAGAATGCAAAGGGCAAAATAAAAAGGATTTCAATCACACATTTACAGATGTGTTTTTTCAATAAAGGCAGAGAAGGCAGACTAGATTGAGTCATTTCAAATACTGACAAGATACCCATTTGAGAATCAACAGCATTCCTTACTGATGTAAGGTCACTAATTTATTTTACCAAATGAAGACCTCCCTCTTAAGTGGTGAACAGATCACAATCTTTGGGGCACTAATTTCTTCATATATTTTCTTCACCAAAGACTTTCATCCTGTATAAATTCAGAAGAGAATCGGCTGAACTGAAAAGAAACTCAGTGTACAATCAAGACCTGTCCTCCAGAACTGGGCCAACCTCTCTCTCCTTTCCCCCACCACATGCACACTTGCTGGGACTTAGCGTCTCCTTTGAATTTATTGTTGTCATAGAAACATGTGTTCCTAGTTGACCTTTTGTTTTTCAAGGGGAAAGATAAACATACCACCCACTTCGGGGACCCAGCGAGAAGCTATTCTCAGAGAATTGCACCTTCCCAGCTGCAGAGCCTGACTTGCACAGAGGAGCAGGCATCTCCCAGCCTTGGCAGCAACAGGCAGGGAATGGACACCAGCTGTACTGGGCCTGGAGCTTCGTGAACCCTTTCCTATTAGGACACATCCTGTCTGTCTTTAGGAGGGAATGCATGCTTCAGGTCAAATAAAGAACAGCCTTATGCGATACAACCCCCTAGGACTCATCTTTTGAAAATAACAGCAGGCAGGCCATCGGAGGTAAAGGGTAAGTAATAAAATATCTCCCATTGGACATAATGGAAATATACTGCATGTTATAGATCAGAATTTTAAAGGGAGGACAATTCTAGTGTTTATAACTCCTGCATACTGCAAATGGATTTTAGACTTGGAAGATACATTAGGTATTGAGGATTAGAATCCAGACCCAAATCAAACCATGATTCATCTACATATCCAGTTATTGTGTAGAGATTTGTAAAAAGTGCCACCCCTGGGGATGTGCCACTGGGTGATTTTGTGTAATGTATCAGCTGCCTAAGCACCATATGAGAGAGCTCTGCTGGTAGATCTATCTGTACGCTTGGCATCTTACTTAGCTGTTTCAGAAACATCTCAGACTCAACATAGAACTCTTGGTTTCTTCCACAAACCTGATTATCCTCCATACCCATCCCCATTGTGGTAAATGGAAGGCAAGTACATCCAGTTGTTTAAGCCAAACTTGTGACTGTTACAGAGCCTCCCCTTTCCCCTTGGGAGCCTCTGACCCGTTTGCCACATTTAAACTGTCAGAAAGCTCATCAGCCTCACCTACGGTGTGCTTCTGGAACATGCCATCTTCCAATAGCCTCTAGTTAATCTCCTTTCTCCCATACATTCCACTGGCATATTTCATTTTCCCTGCAGCAACCACAGTGTTCTTTGACAGAGTGAACCAGGTTAGGTCATTTTTCCTACTAAAACCCTTAAGTGTCTTCCAGATATTTTGGAGTTAAATTCAGCTCTTTATTGTGACCCAGTAGTCATGTACAGATGTGAGAGTTGGGCAGTAAAGAAAGCAAAGCACCAAAGGATTGATGCTCTCGAACTGTGGTGTTGGAGAAGACTCTTGAGAGTCCCTTGGACGGCAAGGAGATCAAACCAGTCAATCCAAAAGGAAATCAACCCTGAATATTCATTGGGAGGACTGATGCTGAAGCTGAAGCTGAAGCTCCAATACTTTGCCCACCTGATGCAAACAACTGACTTTCCTGATGTTAGGAAAGATTGGAGGCAGAAGGAGAAGAAGGCAACAGAGGATGAGATGGTTGGATGGAGTCACCAATTCGATGGCTATGAACTTGGGCAAACTCTGGGAGATGGTGATGGATAAGGAAACCTGGCACGCTGCAGTCCATGGGATCTGCAGGAAAGAGTTTGACACAACTTGGCAACTGAACAACAACAATCGTGGCTTAAAAGGTCATGCACGGCCTGACCCCTGTTTAGCTCTCCACCCTCCTTTCACCATTATCTACCTTACTCTTGGCACTTCATGTTGTAATGTGCTCAGTTGTGTCTCACTCTTTGCAACACCATGGACTGTAGCCTGCCTGGCTCCTCTGTCCATGAGGTTTTCAGGCAAGAATACTGAAGTGGGTTGCCATTTCCTCCTCCAGGGGATCTTCCTGAACCAGGGATCGAACCCCCATCTCCTGAGTATCCTCCATTGCAGGTGGACTCTTTACCACTGAGCCATAGGGGAAGCCGTTGCACTTCATACCCTCCCTTGAAACATACCAAACAATTTCCTTCTCAGAGATTTATGCTGACATTCTGCCTAAACTGTTTTTTCCCCTAGAACTTTCACGTGATACCCAACCTCACTTTACTCAGCTCTGTGCACTAGGAGCACCTCTTCAGAAAGGCCTTCCCTCACAATAATGAAGATTATTATGAAAATGAAAACACTTAAAGAAATAAAGCCCTTTCCTTGTTACTATTACATCACTCAGTGTATTCTCTCTATACCAGTCATTGCATTTTGAGGTCATCTTTCTGTTTTCCTATTTATTGACCTTCTTACCCTACTAGAAGGTAGGCACTTTGTCTGTCCCTAAAACAGTGCTAGGCAACATTCTGAACCATACCTATGCACTTAACTACTTTTATAGGTGGAAATTATTCCCAACATTGTGGAAAAATGAATTTATCCTGCCTATCCTCCATGACACCTTAGTTCCCTTTCTTTTCTACTCTTCCATTTTAGTCTTCTTACTTCTAGAAGAGAAGCACAACTGAGGTTTACTGCAAAGGAAAAAAAAATGGGTTAATCTGTAAGTGACTTGGTATAACTCCTAAGCGGTAAACCAGGACCCTAGATCACCATTCTCCAAAGAATCCTTCTCAGGAAAGCACCTTGATTTATTGCTTTAAAGATTAAAAAACATCTTGCCATGCCTGCTTTGGCATAGAAGAGGGTACAAACATGCTTGAACTCACTACATGCTTCAGGGCGAATGTGTATAATTTAATATACCACATTCTGAAAACTTCTTTCTCTGGGAATACAGACACACAACCAGCCAAACAGAACACACCCTATTTTGAGTCTAATTAGCTCCTGGGTGGTCTGGCACTAGAATCCTCACGTTGATAGCTTAAGTGTATTCTTCATACTGTCTTGAACCCAAAGAAATCAAAGATTGACTCATTATATTATTTTATACATTGTTAGCATTAAAAGGATAACTTCAAGCATAGTCATCACAGATGATTTTATTATAAAACAATAAATACATATCTATGCCTATGTTTTTAATTCTTCTATAGCCATTGACAACAAGCTTTTCACAGTTGTACTGTGCTATGTTTTAAGTTGCTTCAGTCATATACAGCTCTTTGCAATCTTATGGATTGTACCCCCCAGGCTCCTCTGTCCATGGAATTCTTCAAGCAAGAATACTGGAGTGGGTTGCCATGCCCTCCTCCAGGGGATCTTCCTGACCCAGGATCAAATCTGCGTCTCATGTCTCCTGCATTGCCAAGCAGTTTTTTGTTTTGTTTTGTTTTGTTTTACTACTAGCACCACTTGGGAAGCCCTTTCAGAGTTGTATCTTGGTCTTTATTATCATTATCATTTATTTCTAAAAATGCCTTCGTCTTCCAAAATATAAAATATTTTATCTTTTTCTCATAACTTTATTGAGCTCCCATAAACTCTATATATGTAACTTATTTGTTCATTCTGTTTTCTATATATCTCAATATAGATTAGGTGATTCCAGGAGTCTTTGAGACAGACAGCCCATTTAGAAATCAAGCACATGTCAGTGTGATTTCCTCCATCATATCTCCTCCTAAGGCAGTCTCTGGCTTTTTCTATGGAATTCCATGTCTAAACCTGGTGGTTTAGAAACTTTAATTCTCCAAATTCTTTGCAATTCCAAGGTGAAGTATCAAAGAGTATTATATGGTGAGGCAGGGGAGAGGGGCAGAGAGCAAGGCTCTGAGAGTCTCCCATGTTTCCATACACCAGAGAAGATATTTATTGCTTTTAAATGTTAGGCTTCTGAATAGTATTTTGAAGAAATTATTCCTACCCCCCAAAATTTGAAAACTGTCATTTGGCACATGATTTGTGCAACTTTGAAAAACACGAGGTAAGCATCAGGTTGAGGTGGGTTTAGTACACCTGAAGCTACCCAAGGAACTTGGGTTTACGAGGCACTGAACTGTTTACACCTCCTGGAGGCCTGGAAATAGCACCTTTAGGACTCAGGCTTGTGACAGAACCTTAGGCCCTCCGAGTGTGTGCCTGGGAATTCTCTTGCTTCTAAAGACAATTAGGCCACCTTGAAGTGGACTATACTTTGAAGGTGGACTATGTTCCTCAGTACTTGATTATAGTTGGACTATAAACAGTAGCCTCCACTGTTGATCCATCACATTTTCTACTTCCTCTTCTTTGGTTCGGATTATAACGTCCCTTAAGCTTAGTATTCCTCAATAGGAAACCCTGCTTTCTTCACTCCAAGCATTTCCATACTGAAAATCCTACTCGTTATCTAGACTTTATTGAAGATCTACCTCTTCTGTGTTGCCCCCATGCTTCCATCAGTCAGCAATGATTATTACTTCTTCTGTACTGTACAGCCTGTACAGCCTAGGAGTACTACATCCTGCCCCAATATGTGGTTGTTTTATGCTTCTTGCCCCTGAGAGCTCACCTGCATCTTACATTTTTGGTGTTCACCTCTACCACACCCCCTCAGCCCAGTACATAATATAGGTCCCTGTGTGTGCAGCAAACATTCAAAAGGAGAGTGCAGTTCTGGATTTGTTAGGTAGCTGATCAGTCAAAGTTCTTCATCTTAGATATCAGGAACCAAATAGAATATTGTAAAGTAATCAGCCTTCAATTAAAATAAATAAATTTATGTTAAAAAAAGAAAATTACTTTTAAAGAATATTTAGAACTTGTGCTTACAGACCAGACTACCAGGAACAATCTCTAAAGTAATATCAGAGAATTGGGTCCGGTCACACAGAGTTGGACATGACTGAAGTGACTTAGCAGCAGCAGCAGCAGGGCTCCAAAATCACTGCAGATGGTGACTGCAGCCATGAAATTAAAAGACGCTTACTCCTTGGAAGGAAAGTTATGACCAACCTAGACAGCATATTAAAAAGCAGAGACATCACTTTGTTAACAAAGGTTCTTCTAGTCAAGGCTATGGTTTTTCCAATGGTCATGTATGGATGTGAGAGTTGGACTATAAAGAAAGCTGAACACTAAAGAATTGATGCTTTTGAACTGTGGTGTTGGAGAAGATGCTTGAGAGTCCCTTGGACTACAAAGAGATCCAACCATTCCATCTTAAAGGAGATCAGTCCTGGGTGTTCATTAGAAGGACTGATGTTGAAGCTGAAACTCCAATATTTGGCCACCTGATGTGAAGAGCTTACTCACTGGAAAAGACCCTGATGCTGGGAAAGATTGAGAGCAGGAGAAGGGGACGCCAGAGCATGAGATGGTTGGATGGCATCATCCACTCAATGGACATGAGTTTGGGTGGACTCCAGGAGTTGGTGATGGACAGGGAGGCGTGTCATGCTGCGGTTCACGGAGTCGCAAAGAGTCAGACACGACTCAGTGACTGAACTGAACTGAACTGAGACTTCTATGCGGGCTTCCCAGGGGACACTAGTGGTAAAGAACACACCTGCCTATTCAGGAGATGTAAAAGATGCTGGTTCAATCCCTGGGTTGGGAAGATCCCTGCAGAAGGAAATGGCAACCCACTCCAGTATTCTTGCCTGGAGAATCCCATGGACAGGGGAGGCCGGCAGGCTACAGTTCAAGAGATCACAAAAAGTCAGACACGACTGAAGTGACTAAGCATGCACAGACCTCTATGCAATCGTGCACTGGCAGAGCTGTGGTACTATGGAAATCATGAATGCTAGAACTTGGACAAGTTGACCAAATCACAACCATTGGCTGCTCTGAAACTCTATGCATCTTTATTTGATGGCCTACTTTTGCCTACATGGATTTCTCACTAGCCTGCTTCGTTGAATTCAACACCTTTGAACTGAAAAGTTAGAATCTGGTGAGACTGCTGCGTGTGCTCTGACTGTGTACTTAGTTGTGTCCAACCTTTTGCAACCCCATGGACTGTAGCTGGCCAGGCTCCTCTGTCCATGGGACTCTCCAGGCAAGAATACTGGAGTGAGTTGCCATTTCCTCCTCCAGGGGATCTTCCCTGACCCAGGGATTGAACCTTTGTTTTCTGCATCTCCTGCATTGGCAGGCGGATTCTTTACCACAGCACTACCTGGGAAGCCTTGGTGAGACTATCTCGGAAAATGACTGTCCATGTCCACTGGAGGCCATCTGTGACTTCACCAAGGCTTACCAGGTGGAGAAATGACCTAAGAGGAAAAGGCTTTAGAGACCAAATGTAGAAAATGAACTTGATCACATGTCATTTCTGTTTACAACTGTAATTTTATTTCACAATTTATATTTATTGAGAGGCCCACAACTTCACTTTCTCAACTCTGAAAGAAAATCTTTACGTCCTATTTGCCTCTATGTATATGATTTATTTTCAGTGCTATCAAAGTTCTACCGAGATTTAGTTAAAATTCACTCCCATATTCAATGCTTTTATTGTATAACGTAAAAATGCTCCATGCTTGACCAGCCGATGCAAACTATGTGTAGGATGGATAAACAACAAGGTCCTACTTGGGAACTATTGTACTCAATATCCTGTGATAAATGGTAATGAAAAAGAATATGGAAAAGAATATATATGTATCAGTATAACTGAATCAGTTTGCTATATGCAGAAATTAACCTAACATTGTAAATAAATGATATGCTTCAATAAAATAAAAGTGACAGAATGACCCATGCTTAACTGATTTTCCATATACTTCTTCAGACAGTTCTATAGAGTATCTTTAGTTAGTCCCTTTTCCTACCAAAATCTCTCACTGTAAATGGGTTAAAATAACATCTGGCAGCTAGGCTATATTCATTACCTTGCCCTTACAACAACTCTCTTACCTTCACTTATTCTGCAGCTAAAACTCTTAATCCATCTGTTTCTTTTCCTGAACCATTGATATACCTTGATATCCTTTTACGCAGACCCAGTTGCCCCTTCACAACTGGGAAAATGAGGAACAGAAGTTTTTATTCTTGATATGCTATGTGGAAGAAGCCCTAATCCTTTTGTAATTTGTACAGTCTCCAAAGTAAATCCATGTTCTCCCATCCTCTGAAGCTTACATAAAAGCTTCTTTGGAAGCTTACATAGAATATTCTTTGGACCTTAAATATAACAGAATAATTCAGGTTCTTAAATGACCCATTAGTAGCAGTTGCTCTCATTCCTTTACTAACTTGAGTGTATTCATATAGCATATATTCTCTTTAAAAGTCTTGAATGGATTGACGTGTAATTCATTTGAACCAGTCTTTGTGGAGGTGAAATATGAATCAGACTGTTCTATGTTTATGGGAATAGAAAATAGAAAAGACAAAGACTCTGCCTTCAAGAAATTATGGACTAACAGGAGAGAAAGTGAATAAACATTGCAGTATTTTGTGAAAAGTACAAGAATAGAAGTTAAAGATACAATGATAATACAGTGGGGGGGGGCAATGGATTTTGTCTAGAGACAAGGGTCAGTGGATGATGTTTAGCTAGGTTTCAAAAGATACATAAGAACATTTCAGAGTTGAAAAGAGAAAGAGATGGTCAGTCAGACCAGAGGGAATGGTGTGCATGAAGTTTCAAGAACTTGAAGCAGTAACAAGTAGAGAATTTTAAGCAGTTACTTGGTAAGCTAGATGTGGCTGGACAAGTATATAGGAATCAAGACATGCAGGTTCTTGTATGCCTGTCAAATACATTTAGCCATCATTTAGCTTTAATCTTGCAGGTGATGGGAAGCTGTTGGGAAATTTTGAACAAGAAAATGACATGATCAGACTTATATTTTACTTGTATCAGGGATATGCTTCTTGGCAGCCTGTAGAGGAAAGGATGGAAGAAGATGAGATTGAAAGTAAGAAGGCTAGATTAATAGTATGTGAAAGTAAAAGTGAAGTCGCTCAGTCATGTCCGACTCTTTGGGACCCCATGGACTGTAGCCTACCAGGCTCCTC
Organism: Oreotragus oreotragus; assembly: GCA_006410675.1. Lineage (NCBI taxonomy): Eukaryota > Metazoa > Chordata > Mammalia > Artiodactyla > Bovidae > Oreotragus > Oreotragus oreotragus. The sequence goes on along the minus strand of SJYX01015279.1, from coordinate 431,185 downwards.
TGTCCATGGCATTTTCCAGGCAATAGTACTGGAGTGGATTGCCATTTCCTTCTCCAGGGGATCTTCTCAACTCAGGGATCAAACCCCAGTCTCCCGCATTGTAGATATGTATATGATGGTAAACTCAAAGCAACTAAAGAAGGGTAACTGTTGACTTGATTCCCACGTTTCTTGCTTGGGAGACTACCTGTCCCTAAGTAAGCCAGGGAACAAGATAAGATTTCAGTGATTACTGGAGAAGATATAACTTCTAGTGAGATATTTTAGCGCAAATACCTAGTAGGCAATAGTTTCTCTGGGTCAGACACTTTACATGAAAGTCTAGAGATGTTAATATAAAGATGAAAGATACCATCATGTAGATTTGGGAAATGGGCAGAGGAGCCTGGTAAGTTGCTGTCTATGGGGTCGCTAAGAGTCGGAAACTTTCACTTTTCACTTTCATGCATTGGAGAAGGACATGGCAACCCACTCCAGTGTTCTTGCCTGGAGAATCCCAGGGACAGCGGAGCCTGATGGGCTGCCCTCTATGGGGTCACACAGAGTCCGACACGACTCAAGCGGCTTAGCAGCAGCAGCAGGGAAGACGATAGAGACTGAAAAGACATATGTGGTCAACAATGTAGATATTTAAAGAGCAGGCAAAATGTTTCCATCAATTGAATCATATACACAGGAAGAGAACCAAAAGCACATGTCAGAGAAACAAAGGGCATAGGGTTTCTACATGGAAGGAGTAACTAAAAAATAAAGCATCGTAGTGAGACTACACTTTGGATTTGGTCATCAGATCATTATCTGACCATGTGGCTTTTATAATATTGTATGAGTGGAAGAAGCAAGTGTAAAGTTTTATTTTTTCTAAAAAGTTAGCTAGAAATCAATATAATGTATTGAAGAAATTTCTCAAAGATGGAGAGGTTAAACATATCTGAGCCGAAAGGAAGGATTCTGCAGAAAATGAGAGTCTGAAGGGAAACCAAGGTTTAGAAATAAGATGAAGAGTGTGAATGGGTTTTTTAGCCTCAAAAATAGATATACAGGGGCTTTCTGAGTAGCTGAGAGGGTAAAGAGTCTGTCTGCAATGCAGGAGATGTGGATTTGATCCCTGGGTCAGAAAGATCCCCTGGAGGAGGGCATGACAACCCACTCCAGTATTCTTGCCTGGAGAATCCCCACAGACAGAGGAACCTGACAGGCTTGCAGTCCATGGGGTTGCAAAGAGTTAGACATGACTGAGTGACTGAGCACAAAGATACACAGAACTTTCTTTTTGGCGACTTGAGAGAAGAAAAGCTTCTCATGTATGGAGATGTGTATTGTCATTGTCATTAGAATGGCAGAATGCTGAGTCATTTGACTTCTGGTGGTCTCACATTTCTGTGGTAGGAGAAATAATTTAAATGAATAGAGTGGGACATTCAGGGATTAGATGGGGCTTTTGGAGGGGGCGCAGATTTGGAATTCGGTTTTACTGGGGAAAAGAGGGAGTGTATCAAATTGGAGCAGAGTAAGTATTTTTGCCCTATTCATCATAAATTTGTCATGATAAATTTTTCTTATTTCTTATGTCATTTTCCACCTCAAAAGTATAATTGAATAACTAAGTAGTCTCTTGTCATTTTCTTTCTTAATTGTATTCTTTCTTATTTTTCCCCTCTCCTCTTCCCACTGCATCAATTCTCAGGATTTCCTGTTTTCCCTCTTCAAAATTCCTACTTGCAGCTGACAGTTGACATTTACCAAAGTCCTAAGAAGGACCAAAGGGGAGCATTCAATCTTGAGAACAGCCAGTTTATAGATTCACACTTGCTGTTTTGTTCTTACAACATTTTTTTTTTCTTCTGTTACTACATCTGCATGAATTGTCTCTACATTGATCTTCCAGTAGTCTCCTTTTTCATTTTTTTTTCTGAAATTTTGAAATCCTGCTGTAAACCTGTCAAAGTCCAATCTACTTCTTTCTTCATGCTTAGGAGCCTTGATGGATTTTCACTAGCTTATAAACAAACACTTGAAAGCTTGGGACGAGAAGATATGTGAGACCTATGTCTTCTGTCTGGCTTTCTTCATGGAAGGGAAATGGCATACAGAAATTTCAACCTCATTTCTACATATCATACCACCAAGAGAAAGACCTTCTTTTCCAGTGAGATAACACTTCTGAACTTCAATAAGGTTGGACTAATCTGAACAGATCACTTTGGTCTAGATCTAGGCTTCAGACTATTTGGCCTATACTCAGATTATTGCATGTTTTACTGAGGTGAAGGGGATAAGATTACAATGATTGGTTCATATCAATTAGGATCCACTTGGATCTGAGGGTGGCATCAATTCCACCTTAACCAAATGGATGGGAAAATATGGAATGAATGCCAACGAGTCAATAAAATGTTTAATACTATAGGTTCAGTAGTGTTTCAGGGAAGAATTCACTATGCAGGAACATATCATGGGTATGTGACCTATGTAACTGCACACAATTATCACTCATTATACAGAGTAAACAAACCATGTACATTATATGCAGAATTGTTTTTGTTGTTGTACTGTTTAATCTCTAAGTTGGGTCCAACTCAACTTTTTCATGACCCCATGGACTGTACCTCGCCAAGCTCCTCTGTCCATGGAAATCTCCAAGCAAGAATACTGGAGTGGGTTGACACTTCTGTTTCCAGGGATCTTCCTGATCCAGGGATCAAACCCGCATCTCCAGCTTGGCAGGTGGATTCTTTACTGCTGAGCCACCTGAAAGCCCTATGTATAAAATATGTAGAAAGTATATAAAAATAATTATCATATTTTTGGTCTTTCTCAACAAGTCTGAATTTCAAGAGAAAGGAGATATAATCCTTTTTCTACTCCCAACTGAGAGCAATAAATGTTTATGAAATAGAGGTTATTTTCCCAGGAGTACAAAGTGCTAGCACCTGCCTTGCCAGGTTAGGCAATTTTTGTTTTCTTTCCTTATCTCCTCATAGAGATGCATCATGACATCAACTAACATTAAAGAAGCTATATTTGTAATTCAACACCTGGTCTTCTGCAATTCAGTTCTTTTTTTTTTTTAGATAGATGGAAATGGTAATGGTAATAATCTCTGTACCTTGCTGGCATGTACTAAAGCTTGGATCTTTCTGTTTTTGCTTTTTTATTGTTGCTTGCTCAATTGCTTTCTAAGGCTGTTTCTAAAGAACAAAGTAGCGATGTTTTAAAAATTCATTGTACATATTAAAGCTTTACATTTACCAAATTAAAACTTTATAGAGCATAACATTATAATAATGGAGTACATCACCTCATTCGGGTTTACCCAAATGTTAAATTCAAGGGTTTCAAATGTGAGAATGAGGCAAAACATTCCTACTAATTCCTGTATGATAAGCACTGGCTATGTCATGATTGCAAGTAACAGAACTATAGGACCTTTCTTGGCAATTTTATTGACTGTGTGCTGCACAACATAGTGGGTATTAATCATGCCATAGTCCTTATGATGCAGTGGTGCAGTGTTGCACATAATAACACAAGTCAATATCTACATTATTTTAATGTGAAAAAGTTGGCTTACTGGTTTTTCTTAGTCTTTTTATTCTTTTCATTTTATGTATTTATTTATTTTGGCTGCACTGTACAGCATGTGGGATCTTAGTTCACTGACCAAGGATTGAACCTCTTCCTGTTGCACAAGGAACATGGCGTCTTAAACACTGGACTGTCAGGGAAGTCCCTGGTGCAATATTTTTTAAGGGTCTAAAATTAGAGATACCAAGGGAACATTTCATGGAAAGATGGGCTCAATAAAGGACGGAAATGGTATGGACCTAATAGAAGCAGAAGATATTAAGAGGTGGCAAGAATACACAGAAGAACTATACAAAAAAGATCTTCACAACCCAGATAATCAGGATGGTGTGATCACTCACACTCACCTAGAGCCAGACATCCTGGAATGTGAAGGCAAGTGGGCCTTAGAAAGCATCACTATGAACAAAGCTAGTGGAGGTGATGGAATTCCAGTTGAGCTATTTCAAATCCTGAAAGATGAGGCTGCACTCAATATGTCAGCAAATTTGGAAAACTCAGCAGTGGCCACAGGACTGGAAAATATCAGTTTGCATTCCAATCCCCCAAAAGGAATATCCAAAGAATGCTTAAACTACCACACAATTGCACGCATCTCACATGCATGTAAGGTAATGCTCAAAATTCTCTAAGCCATGCTTCAGCAATACGTGAACCATGAACCTCCAGATGTTCAAGCTGGTTTTAGAAAAGGCAGAGGAACCAGAGATCAAATTGCCAATATCCACTGGATGATCAAAAAAGCAAGAGAGTTCCAGAAAAACATCAATTTCTGCTTTATTGACTATGCCAAAGCCTTTGACTGTGTGGATCACAATAAACTGTGGAATTTTCTGAAAGAGATGGGAATACCAGATCACCTGACTTGCCTTTTGAGAAACCTGTATGCAGGTCAGGAAGCAACAGTTCAAACTGGACATGGAACAACAGACTGTTTCCAAATAGGAAAAGGAGTACATCAAGCTGTATATTGTCACCCTGCTTATTTAACTTATATGCAGAGTACATTATGAGAAATGCTGGGCTGAAAGAAGCATAAGGTGGAATCAAGATTGCCGGGAGAAATATCAATAACCTCAGATATCCAGATGACACCACCCTTATGGCAGAAAGTGGAGAGGAACTAAAAAGCCTCTTGATGAAAGTGAAAGAGGAGAGTGAAAAAGTTGGCTTAAAGTTCAACATTCAGAAAAGTAAGATTATGGCATCTGGTCTCATCCCTTCATGGCAAATAGATTGGGAAACAGTGGCTGACTTTATTTTTCTGGGCTCCAAAATTACTGCAGATAGTGATTGCAGCCATGAAATTAAAAGACGCTTATTCCTTGGAAGGAAAGTTGTGACCAACCTAGACAGCATATTAAAAAGCAGAGACATTACTTTGTTAACAAAGGTCTGTATAGTCAAGGCCATGGGTTTTTCCAGTGGTCATGTATGGATGTGAGAGTTGGACTATAAAGAAAGCTGAGCACAGAGGAATTGATGGTTTTGAATTGTGGTGTTGGAGAAGATGCTTGAGTCCCTTGGACTGCAAGGAGATCCAACCAGTCCATCCTAAAGGAGGTTGGAAGGACTGATGTTGAAGCTAAAACTCCAATACTTTGGCCACCTGAAGCGAAAAACTGACTCATTGGTAAAGACCCTGATGCTGCCAGAGGATGAGATGGTTGGATGCCATCACCGACTCAATGGACATGGGTTTGTGTGGACTCCGGGAGTTGGTGATGGACAGGGAGGCGTGGCGTGCTGGAGTTCATAGGGTCACAAAGAGCTGGACACGACTGAGAGACTGAACTGAACTGAGAGCCCTTTTAGAAAATGAATGACAAAATAACTGCATAAGTGAGAACTTAAAACTCCTTGAAAGAAGGTAAACTAATATCGTAAGTAAAATATGCTTATGTCCTTTTAAGTTAGCAACAACTATCTTTAAAAACTGTTTCTTAAATTTGATTGCCCTGCCAAGTGAGAAGTTTGGCAAATTTCCGATCTTGTTAGCCTTGTACTTGAATTCCTTGTACTAGAGCTCAAGTGTCTAGTACAGAGTCCCCACACAGGCCCTTGGTGTTTTTTGTATGCATGAATGAATCACTGAGGCAGATAGCAAGAGTAGCATGCGTTATGATTCCATTTATAGCCAGGATAGTTATTAGCTCTTTGTTATGTCTGTTTTCCCTAAGGGGCTTCCCTCATAGCTCAGTTGGTAAAGAATCTGCCTGCAATGCAGGAGACCTAGGTTCGATTCTTGGGTCAGGAAGATCCTCTGGAGAAGGAAGTGGCATCCATGGGGTTGCAAGAGACGGACACAACTTAGCGACTAAGCTACCAGTTCTGTCTACTTTCCATTTTGTCTTTATCTGAAATGGGAACTCCAGCCATTTATTCAGATGTGTGCATATTGGAGTAAATACACTGCTTAGATATTTCAAAGACCACTGGACATTTGATATGAGCACATACGATACCTGCAAACATGGATCTTTACTGTGACCTATTGGGCCTCAAGCCTGTGGAACAAGAGCTACGATCTTTAAGGATGCCCTGGTGATGGTTCTCATCATATATTCATTTAGCTTGCTACTCCAGTCTCAATGCCAACTGGCCCAGCTTGAAGAATTGCTATAGTCTATGAACACCTGTGATCAGAGTGCTGTGCTAAACATGGTATGCTTGCAAAAGACAACTAATAGAGTCTCAGGCATATGATATGTGACCATTCATTTGGCAAATACATTCTTCTCTGTGGAGTTAACAAGGAACAACAGAGGGTGCACACTTTCACAGGAGACAAATAGTAATATTCATTTACAATTCTCTCCCAGAAATAAGTTAACTTGGGTAGCCTCTGCCATGATGTAGTCCAAGGAGGTGTACACCACATGAAAGAAAGAAGCACCCCATAGAAGGTCACATTGATTCATTAGAGTGATGACATTCTGCGATTCAGTCAGAATGAGTAAGAGTGTGTTAAGATTCTGGAGGCTGGGGTAAGACACGTGCATTTCAGAGGCAATGAGGTAACTTCAGCAAAATTTTAAAAGGGTCTGTAGTGAGGGCTGGGGTTTCCCTGGTGGCTCAGTTGATAAGGAATCTGCCTGCAAGGCAAGAGACCTGGGGTTGATCCCTGGGTTGGGAAGATCCCCTGGAGAAGGGCATGGCAACTCACCCCAGTATTCTTGCCTGGAGAACTCCAAGAACAGGAGAGCCCGGCAGGCTACAGTCCATGGGGTTGCAAAGAGTTGGACACGACTAAGAGACTAACATTCACACAAACACACACACACACGGTGAGGGATATGCTGATGTAACCCCTACAAAGTGAAAAATAAATTCCTACATGTTGATGCCTCATTACAGAGAAGGAAGTGCAACGCTTGAAGAGGTTGTTGGGTTCTAGAGGCAACAGGTTTTTCATGTAGGTCTACTTCTCTGACTTATATACCAGGGAACAGAAAAGGCTGTCAGCACTGAGTAGAACCAAAAGCAGTAAAGGGTTCTGCAGAGAATTTAGGCTGCTGTCAAACAGCCCTGCCATCTGGGTCAAATGATCCATCCCAGTTGTGTTTGAAGAGTAAGTGGGTAAAAGAGTTTCAGTGTGGCTTTAGGACAAGCCCCAGAGGGAGAATCCTAACACAGTCTCCTAGGATTCTAGTCCAGGGCCATGATAACAGCAGAGGAGAATTATACTCCTTTTGAGAAGCGGTCTCTTGTAAGTGTCTGAGTCCTGGAAGATGTAGAAGAATTTCCATAGAGTATCAGGTAACCAGGGCTTCCCAGGAAGGGTTATTAGAAAGAATCCAGCTGTTAATGCAGAAGATGCAAGAGATGTGGGTTCAGTCCCTGGGTTCGGACAATCCCTTGGAGGAGGGCATAGCATACTCCAGTCCAGTATTCTTGCCTGGAGAATCCCCATGGACAGAGGATCCTGGCAGGCTGCAATGTGTCCACTGGGCAGCAAAGAACCGAACACCACTGAGCGACTGAGCTCACATGCACACACGCCAAGTAACCATGTCTCTGAAGCTGCTTATCATAAGCTAGGTTCTGTCAGACCTGCCAAGCGTAATGTCAGAAGGGCCTCGGATGGTCTATCATAAAAGAAAATGTAACTGAGTTTGAGCAAGATCAGAAGTCCTGAATAAAATGCATGGCCCACATTCCCCTATCACCCACCAGAGTTGCTTCTGAGACCATCCTTCAGTTTTCATTTTCCCATGGCCATATAAGGGTCTTGTACATCCAGATCAAAGAAGAATAAAAAGCCTAAATGTGGTTTATGGAGGGATCAGCATGATATTCAGGTAGAAACCACAAATGAACAGGGCCAGTGTTACAGGCATACTGGAAGGAAACCTACTGGAGGATCAGGGACGAGGATGTCGGGAGTAGAGATATGTGAACGAACATAATTAAACAGGACTTGTGTGAAGATTTGTGTTATTGCATATTAATATCCAGAAAACATTCACCCTGGAGAGGCACAGAATACTGAGTAGGTAAAATGATGCCACCAGTCTTTGTATTCAGCTATCCTACAACTGACACGATGGGCACTTGCACAGGGTGGCCTTTTTGGCAAAAGTGGAAGCTACGCAATCCACCCAATGAACGTCCACTGAGTTAGACGACAGACATTTCTGTAAGTCCAAACCAGCAACCACAGAACCCATTGCTGAGACTCACTATGACACTGTTCCTCAAGGAGACCAACTGCCCACTGATGGCAAGTCATCTATTTGGGTCCCCTTCATTCTAGAAAGCCCAGTGTTTACCTTCGCAGAAAGGTATACACATTTCAGATGTAGATTTGCTTTTTATCTCCATAATCCTCACACAGTGTGACTGTTCTGGGGCTAATATAGTGTAGATCTGCAAACGGGAACTCTTACACAATAGCCTTTGACCAAGGCACCCACTTCACAGGAGTGACCATGGGAATCACAGGATATGATCTGCATGACATACCAGACGGTGTAGAAGGAGCTGTCCTGACAGAATGTGGGGTGGATGACTAATGGCACAGTCTGATCCTTGGAGCAAGAGGAAATGGTACTAATTTTGCTGATTTTTCAGAAGGGTTGAAAATCATCCATTAATTCAAGGAACATCAGAGATACTTATTCCAACCTCATGATTTCCCCTGGTTTCTTGATGTCTTACAAAATACTGGGTAGAATATTAAGGTACCATCCCACAGGCATGAATATAAACCCCAATAAATAAATAAATGGGCTTTTAGCTGCACAAAAGATCCTTTAGTTTTTAGTTTTCCTGTAGAAAACAATGCCAGATGAGTTCTAATTGTGAAATTTTGCCCTGACCTTCTATGGGGGAAAAAAAAAAAAGAATAAAAGTCAGATTTAGGAAATTAAATTCTTGAGCTAAATCCTCCTTTTTAATTTCCCCTCAAATAAAACTCTTCATGCAGTTTTGGACAAAGCATAATTTTGAAGTTTATATTCACTAAAACCAGGCCTCAAAAGTTTAAAATTTTCAACCTCTTAAACAAGAAATATTTAGATCTCTGAACTTAGAATTTATTCAATTTTTTATCTTTTCTATTTATTTTATTTTATTCTATTCTATTCTTTTTATTAAAATGGATAGCAGAGCCAGAAGACATGAATATCATTTCTGCTTATTTTGAGTTATTAATAAAAAGATTTTAGTTATTAATAAAAAGAATTAGAGAAACTTATTTTTGCTGATTTGTTGGCTTAAAAGCCTCTCCTGACTAAACCTTAGAATGGTGAGCTTATCCCTGTGACTGTCATGATTGCTGTTTACTTGCCGGCTTTGCTCTAGGCAATAAGCTTCTTGAAGGCAGGCCTATATCCTATTCATTGCCCTTTCTCCATGCTTATACTTTGCCTAAGCTAAATGGTGCTTAAAATATTTTGTTTTAATTTTTATTTTTACTTTATTTTACTTTACAGTACTGTATTGGTTTTGGCATACATTGACATGAATCTGTCATGGGTGTACATGAACTCCCAAACATGAACCGCCCCCCCGCACCTCCCACCCCACATCATCTTTCCAGATCATCCCCATACACCAGCCCCAAACATCCTGCATCCTGCATTGAACATAGACTGGCGATTCATTTCTTACATGATAGTATACATATTTCAATGCTATTCTCCCAAATCATCCCACCCTCTCCCTCTCCCTCTCCCTCAGAGTCCAAAAGTCTGCTCTACACATCTNTCCAGATCATCCCCATACACCAGCCCCAAACATCCTGCATCCTGCATTGAACATAGACTGGCGATTCATTTCTTACATGATAGTATACATATTTCAATGCTATTCTCCCAAATCATCCCACACTCTCCCTCTCCCTCTCCCTCAGAGTCCAAAAGTCTGCTCTACACATCTGTGTCTCTTTTGCTGTCTTGCATACAGGGTCCTCATTACCATCTTTCTAAATTCCATATATATGTGTTAGTATACTGTATTGGTGTTTTTCTTTCTGGCTTACTTCACTCTGTATAATTATTTATAGAATACTATGGAATCTACAAACACTATCAGCAACTGATAATAAAATAATTACTACTACACTTTCACAGCTGCTTTAGTACAGATCCAATATTTTGGTTTTTAATTCCTTTGTGTTAATTTTCACATAGTGGATTATGATAAAAGGTTATTCATGTATAAATATGTTCTGAGCCTTAAAATCAGTTTCTTTCAAGTAGGATCATATTCCTTCTTCCTCAGTTGATATATACCATATTAATTCTGCCAAAGGCATGACTATGAATAGGATTTCTTTCAACCATAAAGAGAAATAATAGTGATTTATCAAGTGTTGTTTTTCTGTCCATTTCTTATGCATTTTAAAGAGGGAGAAAATACTAAAATGTGAAATTTCCAATTTTATGAAATTTTGTTTTCAGTTTTGACTAACTTTGGCTCAATAAATATGCCTCTAAATGAAAAGGTACTAAGCAAAATAAAGCAATAATTTTATGAGATTTGATTAAGCCTTATACATATATCTTTCAGAACTAAAGCAAGTGCCTTTTGATAACAAATTCATTTAATGCCAGATAGTTTTCATTTATCTCCCTTTGACAAAGTTAAGAAATACCTATTTGAGATTTTGGTTCACTCAAAAGACTTGATGATACATTATTATGTGATTCATGGCAAATAAATAGAAATATTTTTTTAATTGGTTCTTTTTCTCCATGAAGTTCCTTCTGTTCACAAATATGCATTTATTTAAACAGGATTTATAAGTGTTAGCTTCTATAAACATGAATTTTTTAAAATCAGAATTAAAATTCACATTGTAATCTGCTTTATTCAAGCAATAATTAATACTCAAGAATGAATATATGAAATACTAAATGAAAACTTTCTTATCCATGTCATTAAATTAGTCACATATTTATGTTATCAGTTGGCAGTAATAAATGTTAAAATGAAATAAATAACTCTAGACAAAATGTTTTAGCCCTTACTGCCGTAAGATTCCAGGAAATTGAACATATATATAAATTAAAATTTTTATAATTTATTTATATTGAGTCACCATGGAAGCCCCATATTATTATATACATTATTTCATTTAAGTATAATTATATTGCATATTAAATACCAACTGTTCTTATATATAAAATTATACATTAGAATTTACTTAAAATTTATATGATCTATGGACGTGAGTCTGAGTGAACTCCGGGAGATGGTGTTGGACAGGGAGGCCTGGCGCGCTGCGATTCATGGGGTCGCAAAGAGTCGGACACGACCTGTCTCTTATACACATCTAGATGTGTATAAGAGACAGATCCTTCAGTTTTCATTTTCCCATGGCCATATAAGGGTCTTGTACATCCAGATCAAAGAAGAATAAAAAGCCTAAATGTGGTTTATGGAGGGATCAGCATGATATTCAGGTAGAAACCACAAATGAACAGGGCCAGTGTTACAGGCATACTGGAAGGAAACCTACTGGAGGATCAGGGACGAGGATGTCGGGAGTAGAGATATGTGAACGAACATAATTAAACAGGACTTGTGTGAAGATTTGTGTTATTGCATATTAATATCCAGAAAACATTCACCCTGGAGAGGCACAGAATACTGAGTAGGTAAAATGATGCCACCAGTCTTTGTATTCAGCTATCCTACAACTGACACGATGGGCACTTGCACAGGGTGGCCTTTTTGGCAAAAGTGGAAGCTACGCAATCCACCCAAACGATTCATGGGGTCGCAAAGAGTCGGACACGACTGAGCGACTGAACTGAACTGAACTGAACTGATGAAATATTTTGGTTGTAGAAATGATATTAGGACAATCAAGAAAATATTTTTAGGTGTAAGTCTGTATTTGAAAAACTTCAGTAGAAGAATTGAAAAGGAAATATGAATTCAAAAATTTTAAAAAATGATGGAAAATTTCTGACTGCCAAAGAAGAACTTGTTCACGTATACATTAGTGGAACGTGGTTGGTGACATACTGCTTTGCAATTTGAATTCCACTGGATATAATTTACTTAAAAGGGAGACATAGTTTTATTTCCAAAAATCAATACTTATAATATAAATGAAATCCTTTGTAACTATAATATTGGTGATGAAAAATTTCAGATATCAATTTAAAAGAGACAAGAGAGTACAGGATTTTATAGTCTTTTTAGTAAATGAGAAAAAATGCTGTAGGTCAGTGTTTTAACCACCCAACCTCGGTAAGATGTGTTATCTTGGAGCAGCTGTGCTTTCTCCCATAGGATTTCCTACTTTTTTAACAGCCTATTTACTTATCTGCTTCTTCCATTGAGCAGGAAGCTCTTGGTTGTCTCAGGCGTCAAGTCTTAATGTAAGCAGCCTTGAGATAGAGGTTGTCAATGAATGTTTTTTGACTGAATGCACAGATGAATGTATTTGTTTTGGAGGCAGACTTCTCACTCTGTGTGTGTGTGTGTGTGTGTGACACTATTTATGCTTCGATCCCTACTTCTGATTAAGATCTTCATGATGAAATCATCATCATTATCATAGCAGAAAGAATAATATATTAGGATTTTGGATATAGTCCAGTCACTGGCAAAGTAACTAAGTAACTTAGGCAAGTCATAAATTCGTAGGTCCCAAATTTCCTTATTTGTAAACTTAAGGCCTTTAACTGGGTGCATTCTTAGGTCCTTTCCTGTCTTAAACTGATTTTATTTTCCTCTGCAGTCAGAAGTTACTTATTTCCTAAGTCACTTATTTCCTATGTATTCACAAGTGAGAGTGAACGGGAATCACTGCAGCCTCATTGCCCTGGTCACAATCTTGCTGTCCTTGGTAGAAAAGAACTGTGCTGTGCCTAGTCACTCAGTCGTGTCAGACTCTTTGTGACTCCGTGGACAGTTGGCCGCCAGGTTCCTCTATCCATGGGGATTTCAGGCAAGAATACAGGAATGGGTTGTCACGCCCTCCTCCAAGGGATCTTCCCAACCCAGGCATAGAACCCAGATCTCCCGCATTGTAGGTGGCTTCATCATCTGAGCCACCAGAGAAAAGAAATAATAGTGACTAAAATTAACAACAACAATCCATGATCACTGAATAATTGCATTTAACACTAAAAAGGACTTTATACATTAGCTAGTTCTACTTTTATTTATCAGAAAGAGGTCAGCAAGTTTTAAATCACTTGTCCGAGGTGACACAGAGCTATTACCAAAGCTTAGTATAAAATTTGGTCTCATTCTCAATCCAGTACTAGTTTCATCAATAATGATTCAAGAGTCAAGTTTTAGAGTCAAACATATGAATTGAAATCTCAGCCGGAGAGCTTTAGGAAAGTTGTTTAAAATGTTCAGTTTTGAATTCTTTTCTTGTTGAGTACGTGTGCTCAGCTCAGTCTCTCAGTCATGTCTGACGCTGTGACATCAAGCACTGGAGCCGCCAGGCTCCTCCGTCCACGGGACCCTCCAGGCGAGAATACTGCAGTGGTTGCCATGCCCTCCTGCAGGAGCTCTTCCAGACCCAGGCATCAAGCCCGCATCTCTTGCATTTCCTGCATTGACAGATGGGTTCTTCCCCACTGAGCCACATAATGAAATAATAATACCAACACTCATAGCTCGTTTTGAGATTGCTAAATAACGTCTGTAAAATGCTAAGAACATAGAGTAAAATCCAAATAAGTGATAGTTATGAAGACTATTATACCACTCAGTATAAGGCTGTAATATATCAAGCTGATAATGCTAATTTTATCTTAATATCACATATAATAGATAAAAACAGATTCTTAAAAATTCTGCTTATAAATTTAACTTTTGATGCTTTAAATTTTACTAAATATCTTTAGAATGATAATGAACTCACAATCTAAAAGATAATTATTTCTGAATCTATCTTCTTATCTATATATCAATTGTATATAAATTTGATTCAAGAAATAGTTATTGAATATTCTGCAGTGGTCTCTGGGTTAGGCACTGGAAATTCACATAAGAATAAAGCAAAATCCATTCTCTAACTTTAATGAATTTCAAGATGACATTTTGAGTAAAAGGTCCTAATAAGTATACGAATCAATTCTTACAGGAATTTCATCAGGTGCTATCATACTGAAATTAAGAAATTGGCTTTGCAACCTAAGATCCCTGTAGTACAGGACCTGTCCCTTTTTATATTAAATTGCCTCATCCTACATGACATCAACTGACATGTAATGATAATGTCAGATTTCCCTTAAGTGATGAGAAATTCTAACTCCATGGAATGTAAGTTTACTTAACCCATTTAAAAGACATCTTGGACTTGGTGTCTATCTGAAAAGAGAGAAGAAAGGATGAGAACACAAGATTAAAAATTACAAACAAAGCAAATCAGAATTACAAACTACTCTGTTGCTCAAAACAGTTTGGATTTTGTAATCAGAGCTCTCCCAGATGTTCTCAAAGAGTCCCAGGGCAATTATGAGAAAAATAAAGAGATGAGGCTACAAGAGAAATGTATATCTTGGGGATTTGTTTTGTTGTAACAAAACTTTTTAAAAGTCATTTGTCAAAGTCACTCACTGGAGAACTGAGGACATTTAACGTGGCTTATAAAACCTCAAATAGTGCTCTCTTTTTAAAAATTGAAAAAGCTGCAGGCTTTTTTGATTAGCCTTTTCCTTGTAATGTCAGATTACCACTTGCCATAAATAGGAGTAAGAGATGATGAGAAAGAAAATTTGTCACAAGACAACAGTGAGACGGAAGTTGGAAGCAAAATAGAGTTTATTCTTGAAGACATATTTAAAAACATAACACATGTATACATGTAAATAAGGCATTGACTACAAGAGCAACCTCCCATTTCTGGTTTTGAACAAAGAGCACATTCTGTGGATTTTAAGTCTGTAAACATCAGGAACTAATCTCTTACATAAGCCATTTCTATTATCTTCTCCAAAGTTGAGGTCATACACTAGGGAGATAGGAGTGGGCTTTTTATTTCACACACACCCAGTGCTGGCTGACTCTAATATATAAGTAAAATTATTACTCCATTAATTACATGAGCTGAAAATGATTCTTATTTATATCAGTCAGAAGAATGCAAAACAGGCTTTATAATAAGTAAAGGTAGAAATTTTAAATATTTTGAAGACTTTTGTAAAAGCTCAGTTAAGGCAGAGTCTGCTGCCAGCTGTAGGACTGCTTTTAATTAAAACCTTGTTCAACATGCTTATGGTAGAGTTTTCTTATTTTCCTGTTATATAAGGATGTACTGAATCAGCAATTATTAAACTCTCGATACATTACAAAATTTTCTTCTGAGACTATTTATCCAACAAAATCAGATGTGATTCATTAGATAATAGCACTAGCAGGAAGAATGTTCCTGTTTTCCCTTAGTTATAGGTCTTTCGTGATTATGGAAAACAAAGGCCCAAATAAGAAAAGTCTTCTCGCTTCAAATATAATAGAAGTCTCTATAATGAGATGGTAAAATAGACTTACATATGTAAGGCCACTGAGTCTAGTCAATAGAGTATAAATGTTAGATAAACTGGGTTACACTCACAACTTTGTTAGTGATTGCTTTGTCGTATGCCCTAGTGTAACTAGTTACTCCATATTTACTTACTGCAAAAAGTCAAGCCAGCTTTGCCTATTAAGAAATTATGTGCAAATTTCACATATACACGCATATTATACAGGACCAGAAGAGCCACAGAGAACTGACTTCTTCAGCATATGCTTGGACTTGTAGCCATCAGCTGGTTAAAATTTGCAACTTTTTCCAACACCAAGTTGCTGGGTTTGGTCACTAGTTATGTGGAATATATCAAAATTCTGTTATTTTGTTTTCTTCTACTGTCTGAGTAAGAAATTTGCAGTAGTAACTGCAGTAGAACTTTCAAGATTACGTTCTTCTGTAGATCTAAAACACAGTGTAGAGACTATGGTCAACAATGCATACATGCATGCATGCTCAGTTGCTTCAGTCATGCACCACTCTTTGCAACCCCATGGACTGTAGCCCACCGGGCTCCTCTGTCATGGTATTTTTCCTGGAAAGAATACTGGAGTGGGCTGCATGCCCTCCTCCAGGGGATCTTCCCAACGCAGGAATTGAACCTGCTTCTCCTGCATCTCCTGCATTGCAGGCAGATTCTTTACTGCTCAGCCACCAGGGAAGCCCAAGGTCAACAATATTGTATTATATACTTCAAAGTTGCCAAGAGACTAGATCTTAAATGTTCTCACCACAAAAAAAGAAATTATAATTATGTGACATGATAGAGGTGTTAGCTAACTCTAGGTGGTAATCATAACGTATAAATGTATCAAATCAATATACTATATACTTTCAACTTACACAATGTCATATGTCAATTATGCCTCAATTTTTGAAAAAAATCACATTCCATCATAATTCTAAGAATTGTAAAGTGATTAAGCTTGTATATAAATGCTCTTCAAAAAGTGATAAAGCCATAATTATAGCCAGGGAATTCAATCAATCCCCATCTCAGAAACAGGTAGACCTACTAAGGAGAAAGGGCTTCCCTGGTGGCTCAGACGTGGTAAAGAATCTGCCTACAATGTGGGAGACCTGGGTTCGATCCCTGGGTTGGGAAGATCCCCTGGAGGAGGGCATGACAGCCTACACTAGTATTCTTGCCTGGAGAATCCCCATGCACAGAGGAGCCGGTGGGCAGTGGTCCATGGGGTTGCAAAGAGTCAGACATGACTGAGTGACTAAGCGCACGCACACTAAGGAAGAAATTAACAAGGATACAGAAAATCTGAAGAACACGATCAAACAACCAACACAGCAGTGTAATTGGCAATTATAGCACATAACACCTAGTATACACTTTTTCTTAGAGGCTCGTGAAACGTTCTTTAAGATAAATCAAATACTAGGTGATAAAACAAACCTCAACTTTAAAAGAACTGCAATCATAATTATAAGGCCGGACCCTGGGGCCATGATGGGCCGCCCCTTCTCTCTCCCGCTGGCGGGAGAAGTGCCTAAAGGAAGGAGCCTCCCAGAACCTGGGGACCAATGACAGCACACCTCGCCAGCTAAAGCCACCCCACCCCAGCCACGTAGAAGGAGCCACCCAACCCCAGCCACGTAGAAGGGCCTATCAGCCTGCGACGCCTTGGCCTGGCGACCTATCCGAATCCCCGTCCATTAACCTGACCATCCCTCCAGCGAACGTATGTAAGCCGCCTCCAACGCGGCCCAGGCGCGGACTTCCTCGACCTGCTTCATTTGGGTACGGGAATCCCGGCCCGGAGCGCTTCGCCATTGCGGGTTAGACACTCTTTTCGGTGTCCTGGTCGTCTTTACCTAACAATAATAAGCACAATGGAATTAAACAAAAACTGAAAATATAGAGACAACAAGATAATCTCCATGCACTTAGCGATTAAATAATATGCTTCTTAATAATCATTGTTTGAAGAGAAATTTTCAGAGGAAATAAAATGCACAAAACTGAACAAAAAGGAAACTACAAAATATCAAAATATGTGGGATGCAGGTAAAGTTATTCTGAGAGGAAAAGTTATAATACAAAATGTTTATGTTGAAAAAAGAGCAAACCTAAATACTAAATCAAGAAATTAGAAAACCAAGAATGAAATAAATGCAAAGCAGGAAAAGAGTAGAATTATAAAGACAAGAGCAGAAATCATTGATACCAAAAATCAGAAAATAATAATAGAGAAAAACAATGAAACAAAAGTTCTTTCTTTGAAAATAAAATTAAATTGATTGATTTCTAGCACAACTGACAAAAGAGAGACAAGAAAAAATATAAATTACACGTACATGGGCTCTAAGTACAGTTCCCGCAGTCATTGAAAGGGTAAGAAGGGAATACAATGAATAACTTGTGCTCACAATTCAATCTAGATTTATGAATGGGCCGATTTATTGTAAGCCAAAAAAAAAAAAAAAGTGATATCGATCCTTTGAATAGTCTTATAACCATTAAAGAAATTGAGTTCATAATTAAAACTTTCATGAAGAATAAATCTCTGTGACCAAGAAATTTTAGTGGTGAATTCTATCAATCATTTGAAGATGAATGAATACTAATTCAACCCAATCAAGCATAAATCTCTGTGACCAAAAACTTCAGTGGTGAGTTCTACCAACATTTAAAGATGAATGAACACTAATTCTACCCAATCTGTTTCAGAAGAAGAAAAGGAGGAGAAATGTCTCTTCATGTTATAATGCCAGAATTACCCTGATAGCAAAACTAGACAAAAACAGTACAAATCAAAACAAAATAAAATTTAAAATTCAGACCAATATTATGAATAAATTTGTAAAATATAAGGGAAAATTGAATCCAACAATGCATAAAAAGAATTATACACCATGGCCAAATGGTGTTTTCCAAGTAAGGGAGGCTGTTTCCAAATTCAAAAATCAATCAATGTAATCAATCATATTAATAAGTTTAAAAAGAAAAAAGTGAAAGTGTTAGTCACTCAGTTGTGTTGGACTCTTTGCAACCCCATGGGCTGTAGCCCATCAGGCTCCTCTGTCTATAGAATTTTCCAGGCAAGAACACTGGAGTGGGTTGCCATTTCTTGCTCCATGGCATCGTCCCAACCCAGGGATCGAACCCAAGTCTCTTGTGTCTCCTACGTTGACAGATAGGATTCTTTACCACTGCCCCACCTGGGAAGCCCTCCTTGCAGTGATAATTTGTAGTTATATTTGAAATAGTAAGGAAGAAATAAAGGTAAAAGGGAAATTCTCAAGAGCACCACTGCAGTAACTAGTTGAAGAAATAAAAAATCAAACAAGGTATCCTTTTAAACATCAACAGGATTTTGAATTTGTATAAAAACAGCAAATATTACTATAACATAAAACAGCAAAATGAAAGCTTAATAATATAAAGCATTAGATATGTAACTTAAATTTTCAGAAAATACCAACCAGCAATTCTTCTGGGAATGTTTCATGTGGTTAAGCAATGACTTTGAATAGGGCTTCATATTTAGTCCAAAAATTCAGTCTTTTCTTGATGTCAAAATTTCAGAGGATAATGAATCATCTCAGAGCATTTACAAGAATTTCAGAACATGAGTAAAGAGTTGGAAGAAAAATATCAGTAAGTTAAATCTGGAAGAATCAACATTGATGGAGGTAGGAAGGAGAATGACATGAAGTTTCAAGTTTTACAAAATATTATTTGCCAGTGATAGTAATTGGCTATTGTTTGTTTATACGGAGACTGAAGCAGGGTGATGCAGGTCTCCTCTGCTTGAAAAAAGTTATAGCCCAATAATGAACCTACTTCAGTGAGTGTACAATAAGAACTTTACTTAACCCTCATATTGCAAAATAGATGTTGTGCTTGTAAAAATGGATATATAGAGAGTTTTATTTTGTAATATAAATGATAGAATTTTCATTATATTCAAGACTAGCTACTTTCAAGACTAAGATTTCTAACCAGTGCACCAAGTTAGGGGTCAGCAAACTGCAACCCAGGAGCAAATCCAGCTTCAGCCTGGTTTCTTCATATGGTCCATGACCTAAGAATAATTTTATATGTTTTATCATTAAAGGTTAAAAAAATAAAAAATAACAATACTTTATGGAAAGTGAAAGTTCTTTGATGCGCAAATAGGTGACAATGCAGAAAGCTTAAATTTTTTTTTTTTTTTTTTTTAACAGAAAATGTTTCCTGGCCACTGCACAAAGGCCGGCTTCCCAGGTGGCACTAATGCTGAAGAACTCACCTGCCAATTCAGGAGACGGAAGAGCCCCGGTTCGATCCCTGCAGAGAGAAGACCCCCTGGAGGAGGTCTTGGCAACCCACTCCAGGATTTTCGGGTGAAGAATCCCACAGACAGAGGAGGTGGGTGGGCTATAGTCCTTAGCATTACAAAGAGTTGGACACGACTGAAGTGACTTAGCAAGCATGCATGCAAAAAGACACCTCATGCAGTAAAGAGCATTTCTTCTCTGGTGTATTGTAATCCAAGGTATATGCTCTCATGACTTTAGAAGATTCTTGAAAATAGGAAAGCAAACTAAATAGCTTTTCAAAGAATTTCTAAAGTAATTGTTCTTTGTGCTTTTAAGTCCTGAAGCTATATAAGAAAATTGGAATGGAAACCTGGTGTTTCTCAAGTCACAACGCAATAGAAACAGCAAGGAGCATGACATTTAAACCGGGTAGAACATATGGTCTGGATCAGTGTGTGCCCAAAGCATGTTGCTCACCTTTTATATTCTATAACATTCAGCTCTACATTCACTTTTTTTAAAAGTCAAACAAAAAAAAATAAACGTCAGGTTGATATTTCTGAAGAGAATTTAAATAAATTTACCAGTAATGCTATCAGTGCATTTTCTTAAAATGAAGTACTGAAGAAATGAGTAAAATAAAATAAAAATTCGTATACCTAAGGCTCTCTTTCACAACCTGTAATAATATCCTCAGCTGAGTACTTGTAATAGCAATCGCTGAAAGTTACTCAACACCCCTTCAAGTAGTGAAGCAGACGATTTGGGGGAAGATGGATGGAAAGGTAATTTCTCTTTGCTTTCTTTTCTTGTTTCTTTATTTCAGAGACACCGTTGACTTCTCTTCAACATATTTGTCTCTTCCTAGAGGGCTCCTACTTTTTAGTTTATATATATGTAAATTCTTTTGCAATTAGACATTGTGCAGATTCCTACTTTTATTAATCACTGTATTAGAAGAAGCAGCTAATATTTTATAAACTCTTGGGACTCCAGCCAATAGTGTAACATTTAAACAAATATTGCCTTCTGTTTTGATGTCAGTTTTCTTTTTTCATTCATAAAATAAAAAACAACCTCAAACTCCTTTCCATAACCACCCTCAAATAAGCAAATAACTCTGGAGGCTAATTGAGACAAACATCGTAATAGGCTCCGACCTTTTAGAAAAGAATTCATCCTACTCAGTCAATTAACCATGATTTCTATTTCATTAGTAATTTTGGCTTAAATAGCTTAGGAGGCAGAAAGGGAACATTTTTTAGAATATCAGCTATTTGATTCTGACAACAAAAATGATTTCCTGTCTCCGATCAAGTATTCTGTAAATCCACACCTTGGCATAATATTACTTATAATGTGATAAGTAAATAAAGGAAAATGATTGCTGATTGAGTGGAGACTGGGAGAAGCCGTTGTTCGATTCGTTAGTGGTTTCAGTAGTTGAAGTTAAAAACCCAAAAGTTCTGTTTTCCTATGACTAAGAGTGGATGTCTTGAGAGGTTCAGAAAAAGTTCACTTTGCCCTTGAACAAATATGTTTTCCACATTTCATTGCCAGAATGTGGAGGAACAGAAGGCCAGAAATTAGTGAAAAATTCTGACCTCATTTTGTTTCTGGACTATCCTAGAGTAGGAAGTACCAAATCACCCTGGAGAGACTAATGCTTTTTTCCTGTTGTTTTTGCCAGAAGTGAAAAGTATTTTGCATAACTCTATGCCTAAGCTAACCAGAGACTAAAATTTTAGATTTTTTTTTTCAAACTTTCAAAGGCTGACACATTTTCATATATTCAGTTAAAAACTCAAATATTAGAAAAAGTAATACATGAAAATTATAAGATAATAAGATATGTTACTCATATTGAAATTAACACGATTTTTCTCCCAAGGAAAATGGTACCCAAAAGGTATACTTTTATTTAGATTTAAAAATATAACTCTTTCCTTGATCATTAAGCAATGCTTAATTTGCCTTGAAGCAGATTATGTTAAATTTAAAAATCTTTGCCTGACCACAACATAAAATTATGTGAAAACTAGACAATCTATTTAAAACTAAGTTAGGAGGTGCTGAGATATTTTTAAATTTTCTAAATTTCTGGATTGACTTATGTGTGTGTGTGTATATCTATATGTATATATAATGTATGTATGTATGTATTCATTCATTTGTTGTCAGTCATTTATAGCAGCTCCTTTATTTCCCAGAAAATATTTTCAAATTGAATATCTAAGGGCAATTTTCAACCATGGACTTCACATTTTACCTAGTTTGTTATTCCAATGCACTAGACATTTTAAAATATTTTCATGACAAATAGAAATTTGTACTATTGCTAAGATTTAAGATATAGGTGAAAAAATAATACTGATTAGGTTTCAAATTCTAGGTTTCCTATTAACTAACTAACTAATTTTTAGCGAGTAACATATCTTCTTACCCTCAGCTTTCTAATCATGAATATGGAATAATAATATATTTTTTGGCTGTTATAGATATTAGTGAAGTAATCTATAAAATGCTCAGCATAGTATCAGACCTGAAGTATGTGATTCATACATTGGGACTTCTCTATTTTTCTTTATTTTCCTTTCTTTTCTACACCATCTTTATTCTTGATCTTCAAAATTAATGGTGAAAATAGCATTTATCTCATAAGCCATTGTGTCTATATTGCAGGGATGTCGTCTTTTTGTGTTTGCAATATCTAGCACATGGTCTATCAGGGTCTAATAAATTGTAGAAAAAATGCTAAATGATCCTTAGGCATGTAGATGTAGCTCAAAATTCCATTTCCAAACAGCCACAGATTATTTGGGACAGACTGTTATCTCCTTTACTATTTCAGAGCTTGCTATTTCTAGTTAGACTTATAGTTAACAATAAGTGTTCTTATATTGTTCCAAAAAAATTATCTCACTATGGATAAATTGCCTCCTAGACTATAAACTCCACAAGGTCACTCCACTGCTTATTTTGTTCAGTAATTTATTACAAATATTCCTGTCCTTTAATACTGCTATCCCCAACCATTTTGGCACCAGGGACTGGTTTTAAGGAAGACACTTTTTCCATGGACTGGAGGTAGAGGGGATGGTTTTCGGGATGACTCAATTACATTACATTTATTGTCCATTTTATTTCTAATCTAATGCCACTTCTGATCCAACAGGAGGTACCAGTCCTCAGCCAGTAGGTTGGGGAGACTTACTTTAATAGAGACTCACTAAATAGATGTTTAATTAATGTATAAATAAACAGATTAATTAATGACTAAATGAAAAGCTAAGATATGCTATGGGTATTTGATTTTCACAGTCTATAACTGTGCAAGCTGCTGTGTTATTTTGCTAGAAGTTTTATTTCAACCTTTGCCTATAGTTTCCCTTACCCTATGGAAATACTATTCAGTTCTCCCCAGGAGATGTACAATCTGTTAGGTTTGTGCTAAAATACCCATCAGAACAAAATCTCAAGACTATTAGCCAGCATTCAAGCTTGACATTTACCATCCTGTGAAACTCCAAAGTCATATTAATAGAAATTAACAATGGACTTAATATATTAACTATTTAAGGCCCAGAACCTAGTCCTATAAAGGATCAGACAGCTTTCTGCAATTATATCTAAAAGTTATGCAATGATTAGCTAACTACCTGCTGTGAGGCATCCACTTGCTATATGAATTCTTATATTAATATTATCTTATTTAATTTTCAACCTCTTTATTAGTATGTATATTATATAAATAGGGTAGGATTCTAACCGCCCTTTAAATCATGATAAATCTGACAATAAGGCTCTGTCCCTTAGATGCAGCAAAAACTTAAATTTGAATCATTAACTTATTGCCTATTTCCCATTCAGATTATTTAAGCTCTAAGGGCCTTTTGTTCATACTGAGTTACCCTTTAGACATCCGTTGTCCAATATCATAAAGTACCTTGATGAGCACCAATGCTCGGGTTATGTCTACGTTTCTTGAGCAAAGCATGATTCATTTGTGCTGGAAGTCAAGTGACACCTCCAGTAATAGGTTGTTCCTCCCACCTCTCTGGGTGCCTCAAGGCTTTTGGTCTGCCCTGTTCACAAGGCAGTGAGCCTCTAGCCCCTGCGTTGGAATGAAGAAAACTTTTCTCCCCTTTGATCATTTCTTCCTCTTTCCTCTCATCCCTATAATCTTATTTTTAAATAACCTCATTTTCTAAAAAAAAGAAAGGAATAATTGAGGCAGGGTACACTACACAGACTCTTCTGGGGTGAAAGAGTACAAAGTGTCTGCCTGTCTTGTTCAAACAGAGGAGATTCAGAGCAAGAACAAAACAGAAATTGCTGTTTTCGCAAATTAACCTATGACTCTACCATGATACTTATTGGTAAGTCAGAGCTAAGCAGAGGGTCTCTCCAGATATTATATCTCTTTCTTAACCTACAAAAGAAGCCCATGGCTACTCAGTCTAAAAGGAAAGGATTTGTGGCCATTTTTTTTTCAAACTTTCAAAGGCTGACACATTTTCATATATTCAGTTAAAAACTCAAATATTAGAAAAAGTAATACATGAAAATTATAAGATAATAAGATATGTTACTCATATTGAAATTAACATGATTTTTCTCCCAAGGAAAATGGTACCCAAAAGGTATACTTTTATTTAGATTTAAAAATATAACTCTTTCCTTGATCATTAAGCAATGCTTAATTTGCCTTGAAGCAGATTATGTTAAATTTAAAAATCTTTGCCTGACCACAACATAAAATTATGTGAAAACTAGACAATCTATTTAAAACTAAGTTAGGAGGTGCTGAGATATTTTTAAATTTTCTAAATTTCTGGATTGACTTATGTGTGTGTGTGTATATATATATGTATATATAATGTATGTATGTATGTATTCATTCATTTGTTGTCAGTCATTTATAGCAGCTCCTTTATTTCCCAGAAAATATTTTCAAATTGAATATCTAAGGGCAATTTTCAACCATGGACTTCACATTTTACCTAGTTTGTTATTCCAATGCACTAGACATTTTAAAATATTTTCATGACAAATAGAAATTTGTACTATTGCTAAGATTTAAGATATAGGTGAAAAAATAATACTGATTAGGTTTCAAATTCTAGGTTTCCTATTAACTAACTAACTAATTTTTAGCGAGTAACATATCTTCTTACCCTCAGCTTTCTAATCATGAATATAGAATAATAATATATTTTTTGGCTGTTATAGATATTAGTGAAGTAATCTATAAAATGCTCAGCATAGTATCAGACCTGAAGTATGTGATTCATACATTGGGACTTCTCTATTTTTCTTTATTTTCCTTTCTTTTCTACACCATCTTTATTCTTGATCTTCAAAATTAATGGTGAAAATAGCATTTATCTCATAAGCCATTGTGTCTATATTGCAGGGATGTCGTCTTTTTGTGTTTGCAATATCTAGCACATGGTCTATCAGGGTCTAATAAATTGTAGAAAAAATGCTAAATGATCCTTAGGCATGTAGATGTAGCTCAAAATTCCATTTCCAAACAGCCACAGATTATTTGGGACAGACTGTTATCTCCTTTACTATTTCAGAGCTTGCTATTTCTAGTTAGACTTATAGTTAACAATAAGTGTTCTTATATTGTTCCAAAAAAATTATCTCACTATGGATAAATTGCCTCCTAGACTATAAACTCCACAAGGTCACTCCACTGCTTATTTTGTTCAGTAATTTATTACAAATATTCCTGTCCTTTAATACTGCTATCCCCAACCATTTTGGCACCAGGGACTGGTTTTAAGGAAGACACTTTTTCCATGGACTGGAGGTAGAGGGGATGGTTTTCGGGATGACTCAATTACATTACATTTATTGTCCATTTTATTTCTAATCTAATGCCACTTCTGATCCAACAGGAGGTACCAGTCCTCAGCCAGTAGGTTGGGGAGACTTACTTTAATAGAGACTCACTAAATAGATGTTTAATTAATGTATAAATAAACAGATTAATTAATGACTAAATGAAAAGCTAAGATATGCTATGGGTATTTGATTTTCACAGTCTATAACTGTGCAAGCTGCTGTGTTATTTTGCTAGAAGTTTTATTTCAACCTTTGCCTATAGTTTCCCTTACCCTATGGAAATACTATTCAGTTCTCCCCAGGAGATGTACAATCTGTTAGGTTTGTGCTAAAATACCCATCAGAACAAAATCTCAAGACTATTAGCCAGCATTCAAGCTTGACATTTACCATCCTGTGAAACTCCAAAGTCATATTAATAGAAATTAACAATGGACTTAATATATTAACTATTTAAGGCCCAGAACCTAGTCCTATAAAGGATCAGACAGCTTTCTGCAATTATATCTAAAAGTTATGCAATGATTAGCTAACTACCTGCTGTGAGGCATCCACTTGCTATATGAATTCTTATATTAATATTATCTTATTTAATTTTCAACCTCTTTATTAGTATGTATATTATATAAATAGGGTAGGATTCTAACCGCCCTTTAAATCATGATAAATCTGACAATAAGGCTCTGTCCCTTAGATGCAGCAAAAACTTAAATTTGAATCATTAACTTATTGCCTATTTCCCATTCAGATTATTTAAGCTCTAAGGGCCTTTTGTTCATACTGAGTTACCCTTTAGACATCCGTTGTCCAATATCATAAAGTACCTTGATGAGCACCAATGCTCGGGTTATGTCTACGTTTCTTGAGCAAAGCATGATTCATTTGTGCTGGAAGTCAAGTGACACCTCCAGTAATAGGTTGTTCCTCCCACCTCTCTGGGTGCCTCAAGGCTTTTGGTCTGCCCTGTTCACAAGGCAGTGAGCCTCTAGCCCCTGCGTTGGAATGAAGAAAACTTTTCTCCCCTTTGATCATTTCTTCCTCTTTCCTCTCATCCCTATAATCTTATTTTTAAATAACCTCATTTTCTAAAAAAAAGAAAGGAATAATTGAGGCAGGGTACACTACACAGACTCTTCTGGGGTGAAAGAGTACAAAGTGTCTGCCTGTCTTGTTCAAACAGAGGAGATTCAGAGCAAGAACAAAACAGAAATTGCTGTTTTCGCAAATTAACCTATGACTCTACCATGATACTTATTGGTAAGTCAGAGCTAAGCAGAGGGTCTCTCCAGATATTATATCTCTTTCTTAACCTACAAAAGAAGCCCATGGCTACTCAGTCTAAAAGGAAAGGATTTGTGGCCTTTTGACCTTTCTCATACATGAGGAAAAGTGAGGAAAAGAAGAGAGAAAGGGCTTCTGAGGTGCAAAATAAAAAAGGAAACACACAGTGACAACTGTAGCCCAGTCTCCTTGATGTGGAAAACACTGGCAATGGAAAGGCAAATTCTTCTTTTTTCTCCCACGTGTCTACAACCAAAGTGGTGTTTCAACATCATTTTCAAGTTTAAACCTCTACTTAGCGTAGTTGAGCACATGCTGTTTTGGATAAACCAAACCCCAATAATGTATACTTATCCTAGGGCCAATGACAACCTCATATTCAGAAAAAGAACAAAAGGAGAGAGATAAAATGAACTGAATCTGTAGTTGGGGATTCCTGCTGACATGTCAAGAGTTCCACTGACCTGTTGTTAGTGATAAAGTCTGGTTTGGGTACAAAATTTAATATTCATCCCCCATCCTACAGATATATATCAAACCCCTCAGAAATAAATGAGGGAGGGAAAAATAAAATAGCTTTTTTCTAATGAATATTATAATTAAAATTTTATGTAGCTCTTTAGTGCTGGTGGTTCAGATGGTTAAGAATTTGCCTGCAATGCAGGAAACCTGGGTTCCATCCCTGGGTCAGGAAGATCCCCTGGAGAAGGGCATGGCAACCTAAAGCAGTATTCTTGCCTAGAATTCTGTGAACAGAAGAGCCTTGATGGGCTACAGTCCATGGGGTCACAGGGCTGGACATGACTGAGCAACTAACACTTAGTGCTATAATCCATGCTCCTTCACTCAGTCCTTTCTGACTGTTTGCAGTCCTGTGGACTGTTGCCTGCCAAGCTCCTCTGTCCAAGGGATTCTCCAGGCAAAAGTACTGGAGTGGATTGCCATTCCCTTCTCCAGGGGATCTTCCTGACCCAGGGATCAAACCCACATCTCCTATGTCTTCTTCATTGGCAGGCAGTTTCTTTACTACTGAGCCACCTGGGAAGCCCCTTAGCACTATAATATATGCACTTAAATGTTTAATTTCTTGTTTTTAATCTCATTCATTGTGTATTCCTCAGATAGCCCCTTAAAATTATATTACTCTTAGAAAAAAATGGTGTAAGGGTATGAGGATAATTTTTTAATACTTAAAATTTCTTTGGGTATACATTTTCCCTCTAAACATATAATTCCATTTATTCATATTGGTATAAGCAGTTTGACAGCATCTTAGCCAGTTCAATCACTCTGATAATTGGACACAGATCTTATAGCAATGCATAACATCATCATTATCCTATATTTAGTTCACACTTATGATAAATGTGGATCTATATTAGTTCTACATTATTTTAATAGAATTAAGTTAGGTAGATCTCTGTCCTCAGACATTTAATAGTGCAATAGATAAACAAGACCAATGAGTACTATGTCAGAGGGGTGTGTATGTGTGTGTGTAGCTTTGAATATATAATTAATCAAATAATATGTTTAGCCTAACTAACAAACTCATTTAAGTTGAATGAATTCAGATGGAATGTTCTGGTGTGTAGTTTTGCATGATCATACAAAAATCAAGGAGAATCTATTTAACAGGATAAAATTCCACTAAGACTTAAATGACAAGAAAAATGATTTGGGACCCAAAATATTATATATTAAAAATTATTAGAAAGGTTTGTCAATGATAAAGGGAACTTAGTTTAAGAAAAATAAAACAAAGAAACAACAGGAACACATAAAAAGTCAAATGTTGAGTTCAGTCGTTCAGTTGTGTCTGACTCTTTGCAGCCCCATGGAATGCAGCTTGCCAGGTTTCCCTGTCTATCACCAACTCCGGGAGCTTGCTCAAACTCATGTCCATCGAGTCAGTGATACCATGCAACCATCTTATCCTCTGTTGTCCCCTTCTCCTCCCCCGTCAATCTTTCCCAGGGTCTTTTCCAATGAGTCAATTCTTCTCATCAGGTGGCCAAAGTATTGGAGTCTCAGCCTCAGCATCAGTCTTTCCAATGAATATTGAAGACTGATTTCCTTTATAATTGACTGGTTGGACCTTCTCATAGCCCAAGAGACCCTCAAAAGCCTTCTCCAACACCACAGTTTAAAAGCATCAATAATAAAAAGAATGGTAAATTGAGCGAAGGGCTTCCCAGGTGGCTCAATGGTAAAGAATCTGCCTGCCAGTGCAGGAGATGTTGGCTCAGTCCCTGGGTTCAATCCCTGGACAAGGGAATGGTAAACCACTCCAGTATTCTTGCCTGAAGAACTCCATGGACAGAAGAGCCTGGTAGGCTATTGTTCATGGAGTCGCAAAGAGTCAGACACAACAAATCAACTGAGCATGTAAGTTAAGTGAAGTTAAGATGATAAAATAGTAAGAACTAAAAGGAGATGTTGAAAGTATTTAGGATTGCTTGATTTCTCAAGTGAAGTGGTTGTCATAGGTTATTATAAGAGATTTATAAAATATTAAAACCAAAAGGGACATGGAGATATGTTTTCAAGTAAAGAAAGAAACCACAGAATTTGAGATGCCAGTGTTTTCACAAAAAGGCATATGTAGAGGAGATTTCAGAGTGCAGACTTCCCAACTCTCAATTACCTGCAAATACTTTCAGTAAGAAAGGATCTGGAAAAGCAAAGCAGAACTTTCTGGAGTGTTGAACAGAAGCTATGTGAATAGCTACTGTGAAGCTGTGAACCACTGTATGTGGAACTTTACTTTTCAGTTATGATAAAAGGTAAATATTCCAAAAAGAAAATTGTTACGTTACTCTGAATAAATGGTCCTCAGGCCATTTATTTACCTCGGGCCAACCAATTTCCCCTTTCACCAGATGGACACGGATTTGCCGACAGCCGTAGCCCATGTGGTGTGGCCCAGTGCCCTTCCTTCCTCCTGTGTCCCTGCTCCTCTCCAGAGAAATTTGGACTGAGATACAAGTAAAATCTTCCAAGTTTTGTGCTTTTCTTCTCTCAGGCAAGAAATCAGGAAAGAATTGTTGAATCAATTATTCAGCAAGTTTTTATTGATTTCCCTGCCTACTCCAATGTTTGCGGTATCCTCTACCACTTTATAGCCTCATTTTTAAACCAACCTAGGAAATTTTGGACTGCTAACTGTCCCATAATGCTTTTGCATTATGTCACAAGTAAAGCTGACCGTCAAAACTGGCCATTGTGATCACATCTTTGACTAAAAATTCAAAGATTTCCACTGGTTATAGCCTAAAGTTCAGACTACCTGGCCCTCATTGACCTGGACATTTTGGGTTTTTTAATCCAATATCTAGCTATGGTCTCTTTCTCCTATAATCTATAATCTCCTAAAATTTTCCCAACATTTTTTCAAATCCCTCAAAGCAAATATTACCTGTGTCTCTCCTTAATCTCAATATTTATTATATCAGTTATCCTACCTTTTTTGTTTCTCACTAAGGGCAGGAGATTTACCTTTTTTTTTTTTTTTTTTCCTGGTGTTGCTTAGTTCTGGGGGCATGGCTACTTATGTACACTGATTATCACATGTTTTTTCTAAACATTTTTTTTATTTGTCTCACTACATTTTGAATTCTTGCAAAAAGACAGTATTGTTCTGTGTCATTTTTGTATTCCAAGAGTTAATCCAATATCAACTACGTGGTTTTAGTTACTAAATTGTGTCCAACTCTTATGAACCCATGGACTGTAGCCTGCCAGGCTCCTCTGTCCATGAGACTTCCCAGGCAAAAATATTGGAGTGGGTTTTCACGCCCTCCCTCAGGGGATCTTCCCAACCCAGGGATCAAATTCATGCCTCTTATATTGCAGACAGTCTCTGGCATTGCAGGCCGATTCTTTACTGCTCAGCCACCAGGGAAGCCCATATAGAAATGGTATAACTGTTTGCTGAATGTATTAACAGATATTGAACACTAGACTGACCCACTGTTATTGCTCAAGCATTCTTGTAACTACTCAAACTACTCATTTGCTCACTGATTTTTTATCCCTTTTTCTTCATCTAGTAAAATTTTCTTCAGCCCAGTGTTAGTCACAATGCAAAGTAATTTTATCTGCTTGAAAAAATATGTGTTAAATGAATGAAAACTTCTCTCAAGTCAAATTCTACTTTCTCCACATAGATATCTTGATTCCCACCTAGAGGTAGTTTCTCCCTACCCTGAGTCCCCCCAAAAACTATTTTTGAGGAGATCTGTTTTCACGAAGTGTTAATGCAGTGAGTCAAGATGTTAGTCATCAAAACCCTTTCTTCTCTTGTGTAAGGAAAGACAGATCTCTGCCAAATAGCTTTGGTTTAGGGAATACCCATCCCAGTCCACATCTGCTTGAGTAGCTATTTATGTCAGATGGAAAATGGAAATTTAACAATCTCACTCAGTGACTATGTGCATGGACTGTTGGTACTCAGTAAAAGTTAAAAACCATCAGAGTTGGAAAAAGGCTGGCAATGATAGACAAATGTGTATATTTAGTAATACAATGAGGCCATGAAGAATGACCATTTGGAATCTGTAAAAGTCAATATAGTCTTTGTAATATGTGAGGCAGGGAGAAATCATGTGCCAGCTATTCTGTGACAATTCACTGAAACACCCTGACTTCTTCAGACCAAAAATAGCAGTCAGGAGTTCTGTGCCATTATCCAGATGTACTGAAGTCCCTGGCGAAAAACATTGTGCAAAAATGTTTACTTAAGTAAAACATTAAGTAAAAAAATGCAATAATAAAAAATGAAATATCAAGAAAAATCTTGATTATCCTACATAAATATGTTTTAACTCAAAAATGGGAGTTAAAACCCCATAACATTTCCATTTCACAAAATTTTGCTAACTCAGAGAAAAAGAACTTTCAAACTTAAACTAACTGGCTGTAGAAAGGATGGCCACAAATATACAAAGAATTTTCCTTTCACAAGACCGTATTTTTTTTCATATCAGTGCAGTTCAGCTGCTCAGCTATGTCCAACTCTTTGTGACCCCATGGACTGTGGCATACCAGGCTTCCCTGTCCATCACCAACTCTCAGAGCTTGCTCAAACTCATGTCTATTGA
This sequence comes from Oreotragus oreotragus, assembly GCA_006410675.1. Taxonomy (NCBI): domain Eukaryota; kingdom Metazoa; phylum Chordata; class Mammalia; order Artiodactyla; family Bovidae; genus Oreotragus; species Oreotragus oreotragus. The sequence goes on along the minus strand of SJYX01015279.1, from coordinate 399,115 downwards.
GTCAGCGATGCCATCCAACCATCTCATTCTCTGTCGTCCCCTTCTCCTGCCTGCAATCTTTCCCAGCATAAGGGTATTTTTTAATGAGTCAATTCTTCGCATCTGGTGGCCAAAGTACTGGAGTTTCAGCTTAGGCATCAGTCTTTCCAATGAATATTCAGGGCTGATTTACTGAATATTTTTTTCATATTGTATCTCGGTTATTCATACAATTGATTTTATCTCCCCTACCATTTTGCCTATTACTATTTTTAACTCAGTTGTTCATGTGCTTTATTTTCAAAGTAAAATAAGAAAAACATAACAGATAAAGTATAGAACTCTGAATTCCTCTATCCTCTTCCTGGTCATAGTGTCTTTTCCTTCTTTCTGGGTATATTTACCATCATAAATATGATATATATGTTTTCTTTCCTTTTAAAATATTGTTGCATACATACCTATGTGTAAATGAATGTTTTATATTTCTCTCTATTTTAATGCCACATTTTTAAATTCAATTATATTTTAAGGTCTATGGTTCTTAAAATCAAGTATTATGTACTTTTCAATAGCCGAGCAGCAAAGCATCATACAAATATAATACATATTATTTATCCATTCCATTTTCCTCTGGGGAAATTTGGCTTGTTTCCATTTTTTCCAACATTAAAAATAGCACTGCAGACGTCCTAGCATATATCTCATGCAAATGAAGCACATATTATTTTCCAAGAACTTTGGTGCCTAATCTAATTTAATCTTCTCACAAAGCCTAGGAGAAATGCTAACATTAACATCTTAAAAATTAATATATCAAAAAAAGTTAGGAAACTATCAAATTCACACAACTAGAAGAAAGCAGGTGGGATACATTTTCATTTATTTCTATTGAAATCACCTTGCTTATTTGTTTACATACTATTGTTGGTCAGACCCAGCAGAGTGTGTCTCATATGGTAACAAGGGGGATTGATTTCTACAAATAAGTACTTGATAAATGAATGAACGATTGAACAGATGAATGAATAAATGAATAATACGTTATCTCTCCTGCAGTGGCAGAGATCAAAGAGTAAAAGAATTGTTACCTGGTCTGGGGTCCCTGAATGAGTTGGTCTTAATTTTAAGCACTTTCATGTGCAAAAAAGCCTAGGCATGCTCTTCTGGGTTTGACTCCTCATCAAATGTCTATCCTTGCTTTATGCTTGTTCAAACTGGGAATTTGGGGATGTATACTGGGTGAGCAATCTTTGAATCATCTCAGATGAAATAGAGAGAGCTGGCAGTTTGTGGCTGTAAAGAAGAAGTCTGGAAAGTTCAGTGGCTTCCTATAATATTTTTGCTCATTTTGAAAACTCTGGAAAAAATAAATTTTCAAAGTTACAGCCACAAGTTTCATGACACACCAGGCTCTTAAGAATGAGTAATTAAAAAAATATGAATTGCAGTGTCTTAAGCAACAAGAATAGTCCTGAATCTGGGAAAGAGTTTAGCAATCCACTATCTTTAGAGTCATTGGCAAAAAATTTCCATTTCTTTATTCTCTGCCATAAACATTAGATAAGCCATGAGGAAAATTTTGTGAGTGTTCTCGACACTCAGGGATATTGTCAGCACTGCATTGGTTGGAGTCATGCTCTTTATCCTATAGAATTAGTACCCTGAAGCTCACTGAATAACCCCACTTCATATAATTAGTTCTCTTTGTAAAATTTTCTAGTTAGCAAAAATATACAAAGGAATCTTTTTTCCCCCCTTTTATCCTTGTTTTAGCAACTTTCTAAAATGTTTTTAACATACTTTGTGACCTGAATTCATGTACTGTAACTTCACTCAGTCACATCACTCTTTGTGACCTCATGGACTGTAGCCTGTCAGGCTCCTCTGTTCATGAAATTCTCCAGGCAAGAATATTGAAGTAAGTAGCCATTCCCTTCTCAAGGGGATCTTCCTGACCCAGGACCGAACCCGGTCTCCTGCATTGCAGGAAGATTCTTTACTGTCTGAACCACCAGGGAAGCCTTTACTGTAACTACAAACACAATTTTCCTTTAGTAATTTTGTATCTTTATGATTCATGTTTGCAATAAAAGATGCCTTATCTTCTTACTTGCAATAAAATCTTGATGTACCATGAGGTGTACCTAGTCTGTAGAAATTACAAGGCATGTCCTAGAATTTGTTTTTCAATGAATATATCTTCTTTATCTATTTGTGATTGTTTTACTCTTATGCAGAAAATTGGACAAGATGTTAATGTAGGGTCCCAATTAGTTGAATTCTGTGGATTAATGTTTTACTTGGTTGAGTATGAAATGAACCACTATGCTATAGAAAATGCCACAAGTATTGACATTTTTGACATCACAGAAACAGCAAGGGCTTCCTTGGTAGCACAGCTACCAGAATCCGCCTGCAATGCAAAAGACCATGGTTCTGTCCCTGGGTTGGGAAGATCCCCTAGAGGAGGGCATGGCAACCCACTCCAGTATTCTTGCCTGGAGAATCCATGGACAGAGGACCGAGGGGGCCACAGTCCATAGGGTTGCAAAGAGTTGGACTTGTTGAACAGCTAAGCAGCAGCAGGAGAAACAGCAATTTATCAACAGTACTAAATTCACTGGACAAGTTTCTAGCATAGCAGAAAGGATGATTCTATAGCATGCTAATTTCCTAGGATAACCTCTAGTTCCTTCTTTTTTAAAATACTTATTTACTTACTTATTTGGTTGTGCTGGACCTTAGTGGCAGCACTCAGGATCTTCAACACAGCATGTGGGATCTTTAGTTGTGGCATAAAGACTCTTAGTTGCAACATGTGAGATCTAGTTCTCTGAACAAGAATCAGACCCCGGCCGCCTGCAATAGGAGCGCACGTGGAGTCTTAGCCACTGGACCACCAGGGAGGTCCCTCTGCTTTCTTCTTTCTAGAATGATTTTGTTTGGATATGTGCCCCAAAGTGGCAAATATTTTCTAATCTGTACTTACTTTCCTCAAAAATTATGTAATACTCAGTAGCCTCTACATTATAAATTATGATATCAGGCTAAATGAGAGAAGATCTCTTTCTATTAAACTTACTTTTAAATGTCTTATATAGAAAATTTCTAACAAAGGTTGAGATTACCATGTTGAGCAATGATCCAGAACTAGGACAGAGCCAATCTTGTTTCCCCTATGTCTGTCCTAGTATAAACATCCCCAGCATTCCTGGTATAAGCATGAAACATGGCGTACTGGAAACACCACTAAATGGAAGACATAAAATCTGGGTTCAGGTCTTTGCTTGATCCTGGGCATCCTCTATTTTTTTCCCATAAATCATTTACAACACGAGGCATATATAACCAAATATCTTTAAGCTTTCTTCACCATCTAGTTTTATACACTAGGCTGTAGTAGTATATGTTGGGTCAGTGTCATCCACTGAATGCATCTTGCATTTTCAGTGATCTCTCTCTTTCTAAATAGACACTTGGATGTAATCTATCTACACCACAAAGGCAAAATAATAACCAACTTAAAAAAGAAAATAGAACTTACAATGAAATAGTTCTTTTAAACATGGCTATTTAACCATTATAATGATATCAACACTTTTAAAAAGCTGATGTAGCAGATGAATGGATAAGAAAGCTGTGGTACATATACACAATGGAGTATTACTCAGCCATTAAAAAGAATGCATTTGAATCTGTTCCAATGAGGTGGATGAAACTGGAGTCTATTATACAGAGTGAAGTAAGCCAGAAAGAAAAAAACACCAATACAGTATACTAACACATATGGAATTTAGAAAGATAGTAATGATAACTCTGTATGTGAGACAGCAAAAGAGACATAGATGTATAGAACGGACTTTTGGACCCTGTGGGAGAGGGAGAGGGTGGGATGATTTGGGAGAATGACATTGAAACATGTATACTATCATGTAAGAAATGAATTGTCGTTCTATGTTCGATGCAGGATACAGGATGCTTGGGGCTGGTGCACAGGGAAGATCCAGAGAGATGATATGGGGTGGGACGTGGGAGAGGGGTTCAGATTGGGAACTCACGTACACCCGTGGTGGATTCATGTCAGTGTATGGCAAAACCAATACAGTATTGTAAAGCAAAATAAAGTAAAAATAAACATTTAAGATAGAAAAAAAAAAGCTGATGTACCAAAGCAAAAGCACAGGCTAGATATATTTTAAATACACACATCAGCCCATGAAAGCCAAGACTGATATTGTAAATGTGCTATAAAAATAAAACATTCTGAAATAGGCTGATGGCATTTCAAAAATGACCCCAAATTATAAACCAAGTAGTTTCATCTCAGCTGTAGAAGAAAATGTTCTGAAATTTATTTTCATGTGGTGAGGTGGCTATTAATCTGGCAATTAATATTGATTACACGTGCAGAATTCATGTGACGGTTGTCAGTGAAATAGAGTCTACTCCATGTTGCCATTGTTTGCTTGTCATGAAATCTGTAAAACCGCAGACCTAGTCTGTCTGGTTCCCTGCCGTATCTCCAGCACCCAGCAAAGAACACAGCACACACTAAAAAAATGAGTAAATAAATAATTCCTCATCAGTGGATTATATGAAAGAAATATAAACATAATAATATGAATCACTCACACCTGGTTATTTCGTTTACACTCACTGAGATGATTTTTAGATATATTCAAATACATTTTGAAGCTGATCATATTCTAGTCATTAATATTTCCTCATCTACACGTGGATAAAGACATCCATGCATTTAGCTACAATTTTCATAAAATTAACCGAATTGAAATTAATGGTGAGCGTGTAAGGAAGAGAACAAATATGTCCCTGGACAAATGTGTCTACAAGAAGATGGTGATGGACTGAGAATATAGGAAGTGTTTCAAGGTGAAATTTATCAAAGGTAAATATGAGAATTCCATGCATGTGCAGTCAACAGGATTCACTGGTACAAAATAAGGAAGCCATGACTTGGCAACTTTATGGTTATCAGCCATGGTTATCAACTTGGATAACTTTATGGTTGTCAGCACATTCAATATCAAATAAAGGGATACTTTTGTCACCAAGAAGATAATACCATCTCAAACGTTATTAAGGGAAGTGTACTGTAGTTAAAATTAGGGAAGCAACACTTTAGCTCTGTACTGATTAGTGTTCGGACTATTTCATTTAGTTCTGGGTACCTTCATTTAGAACCATTTAGAAGGATTAAAATTCATTTATAGATGAATGACTAAAATGGTATATGAAAAATATTTAAAGGAAGTAGAAAAATTTAGCCTAAAGATGTGAAGGCTTATTTAAAGGAATATAAAAATTTAAAAATTAATGGATATCATCAAGAAGAATTTCTGTTCCTTTTAGTTTCTCATTGGGTCTTATTTTGATCCAACCCTCCCTGAGCCACAATCATGCATTGTCTGGGCCCCAGAGGCAATTAATCACTTGTCTTCTCACATCAGTTCTTGATCCCCACTTCCTAATTTCACTATTAATTTAGCAGTTACAGAAATTCTTCTAAAGGGACATGTGATGTGAGCAGAAATGACAACAGAGCTTATATTAATGTTTGTCTTATCAGGCCCTCAAAGCAGTCACAAGAAATAAATGTTACAGCCCAATTCTTCTAACATGCAGAAAGATACTCAAAACTGTCAAGGGACTTGTTCCAGAACACAAGAAAAAGAAGTCATGAATCTGTAATCAGAGACCAGGTCTATCTTATTTCAGAATCCATGTTTTGTAAGCGACAAAGTTGTGGGCCCTGGGATTATTAGAAATAGAGCTCCCCAATTAGTTATCTATTTCTCTGTAACAAATTACCAAAAACACAGTGGCTTAATGCTGCAAATACTTACTCTTTCACAGTTTCTGTGAAATACATTAGTTTTATTCAATAGTTTACTTCACGTGTCTAGTGCCTGATACTAACTTGGTACTCGATTATTATTAAAATATATATGAATAAATGAAGCAGTAAAAGTATGTGTGAGTACATGCATATTTGGTGTTGTGGTTTTAGTCAATAGTTGTGTCTGATTCTTTTGTGACCCCATGGACTATTAGAGCCTGCCAGGCTCCTCTGTCCATGGGATTTCCCAGGCAAGAATACCAGAGTGGTTTGCCATTTCCTTCTCCAGGCATCTTCCAAAAGCAAGGATTAAAACTGTGTCTCCTGCATTGGCAGGCAGATCCTTTACCACTGAGCAACCTGGGAAGCCCATGTATATGCATATACATGCAGATAAATACATAAATGCATACAAGTGGATAATATTTTAAAATGTGGTTATTAGGTTTGCTGTTAAATGCATTTTTTCCCTACAAATTTGTTAATAGCAGTATTTGGGGTGGTGATATTTGGTGAGTTTGGACTTTTTTCCAATTAACCTTACCTGAAAAATACCTTGTACTTTGGTTATCTACTGCCAAATGATGATTGACCGTAACGCTTAGTGCCTAAGAACACCAATTCTTTTGTCACACTTCAGTTAGGTATCTCAGTCGTGTCCAGCTCTTTGCAACTCCATTACTGCAGTGCACCAGGCCTCCCTGTCCATTGCCAACATTCAGACTTTACTCAAACTCATGTCCATTGAGTCGGTGATCCCATCCAGCCATCCCATCCTCTGTCATCCCCTTCTCTTCCTGCCTTCAATCTTTCCCAGCATCAGGGTCTTTTCCAGTGAGTCAGTTCTTCCCATAAGGTGGCCAAAGTATTGAAGTTTCAGCTTCAACATCAGTCCTTCCAATGAATATTCAGAACTGATTTCCTTTAGGATGGACTGGTTGGATCTCCTTTAAGTCCAAGGGACTCTCAAGAGTCTTCTCCAACACCACTTTTCAAAAGCATCAGTTCTTCACCACTCAGCTTTCTTTATAGTCCAACTCTCACANCAAAATACTGGAGCTTCAGCTTCAGCATCAGTCCTTCCAGTGACTATTCAGGGTTGATCTCCCTTAAGATTGACTGGTTTGATCTCTTTAAACCAGGGAGAGAATATCACAAGATAAATCTAAGAAGTTATAGTGGAATTTGGGGGGGAGGGATTATTTATAAAATTTCATAGGGCTTTTCAAATTTGGGGCTGACTTTTTAATAGAAATATAGAGCCACTGTAAGTGTTTTATAAAAAGAAGTTGTATGTTGTGAATTAGATTTTTTTTTAACACCTCACTCAGACTGTTACACTGAGAATAGCCTTGAATGGATTAACCCTGCTCTCCCCCAGCATGCAAGTCTAGAGTTCTTGCCTTATTGCCTCGAATTTAAATTTCTTCATCAGTCATCTTATGATGAAGCTGCTCACATGATTTGAGCAAGTTTTTTGGAGCACATGGTTTTTATTTGTTCTCTTTAGTCTAATGCCATGTAAATTAGTCATTATGAAGAGATTTGGACACTTTAATAATCTAGACAGAACAAATGTGATTTTTTTTTACTCCAACATCTGCATTTGTATTGTTTACATTGGCAAACCTCTAACATTAGAAATATGAATTAATTAAAGAAATATTTATTGTATGTCTACTATGTCAGGCACTGTTCTATGACCTGGGGATTTAGTAGGAAACCAAGTAAATCAGGAACTACTCTCATGAAGCTCATATCAAACAATATGTGCAATTCACAATGTACATATGTACACAATGTACATACACTTAATCTGAATCTCATTTCAAAGAAGTAGACATGGAGAAAATTATACTTAGGTATACACTTTCTTTCATAGATGCCACAGCATTAATGATCACAAGATATTTTCTGATCCAGTTTTGTGTCTTTGAAAAGAGAGGATGTAATTGTGTTTATCACATTAGTTCCTCCTTTTTCTTGGTAACAGTCTGTTAATTTTATCCTACTTTCTTCTCTCTCTGCACAGCTCATGTGACAGGGGGCAGTACAGGCAAGCTGAAATAGCCCAAACCCAGCTGTAGGTATGACCCAACTGACCTAAGCCAATAGGCACAACCCATACTGTTGGACTTCAGGGATAAACACATGATCCATTTCAGGTCAGTGTGATGGGAGGAGAGGTTTTGAGGGCTTCTGAGAAAGAAGCTTTCATGTTTTCCCAAGAGAGCTTCTTGGACCAACATTCTCTCTGTCTGCTCATAGTAAATGAGTCACAGGTAGACCTGTCTCTTATACACATCTAGATGTGTATAAGAGACAGGCCTTATTGGGTTACTTTTCTATATAGGATAACCCTGAACTACTGACTAGAATATATGGTTAATACAGTATGGGCTTCCCCAATGGCTCAGCAGGTAAAGAATCCACCTGCAATGCAGGAAGACACAGGAGGTACAGGTTTGATCCTCTGATTGGGAAGATACCCTGGAGGAGGAAAGTGGCAAGCCACTCCAATATTCTTGCCTTAAAGCTTCTGTGGACAGAGAAGCCTGGTGGGCCACAGTCTAAAATGTCGCAAAGAGTTGGAAAGAAGTGAGCGAATACACATTCATGACTACTCATTCAATACATAAGCTCATTCAATCATATGTATTGAGAATATTAGTAGATTATGTTCCAAGTCTTATTCTATGCTTCAGAATCAATCAGTGGTCAAAATAATAACCACTGTACTCAGGGAGTTTGCATTTAATGGGAGAAATGAAAAATGAATAATAATGATAAAACTACATTATGTTGTATGCGAGAACTTAAGACATGCTATGGAAATTATAATGGTAGCACTCCATATGGAGGTCTAGCGTCAAGGTAGAAGGGAGGACCAGGATACACTGTTAAATACAGCACCGTTAGGTATCACAGGGGTAACACTGAGCAGAGTCATACAGTGTAAGGGAAGAGATTTTCAGGCAAATAGAATTATTGGTGTCAAGGCTCTAATGCAAGACACTACCTGTATTATTTGAGCAACAGCAAGGTATTAACAATAGAGGGAGGGGAGTGAATGAGGGAGAGAATTGTTGTTGTTCAGTTGCCCAGTCATGTCTGACTCTGTGTGACCCCATGGACTACAACATGCCAGGCCTCCCTGTCCCTCACCATCTCCCGGAATTTGCCCAAGTTCATGTTCATTGTATCCGTGATGCGGTCCCGCTATCTCATCCTCTTCTCCTTCTGCCCTCAGTCTTTCCCAGCTTCAGGGTCTTTTTCAATGAGTCATCTGTTCACATCAGATGACCAAAATACTGGAGCTTCAGCTTCAGCATCAGTCCTTCCAGTGACTATTCAGGGTTGATCTCCCTTAAGATTGACTGGTTTGATCTCTTTAAACCAGGGAGAGAATATCACAAGATAAATCTAAGAAGTTATAGTGGAATTTGGGGGGGAGGGATTATTTATAAAATTTCATAGGGCTTTTCAAATTTGGGGCTGACTTTTTAATAGAAATATAGAGCCACTGTAAGTGTTTTATAAAAAGAAGTTGTATGTTGTGAATTAGATTTTTTTTTAACACCTCACTCAGACTGTTACACTGAGAATAGCCTTGAATGGATTAACCCTGCTCTCCCCCAGCATGCAAGTCTAGAGTTCTTGCCTTATTGCCTCGAATTTAAATTTCTTCATCAGTCATCTTATGATGAAGCTGCTCACATGATTTGAGCAAGTTTTTTGGAGCACATGGTTTTTATTTGTTCTCTTTAGTCTAATGCCATGTAAATTAGTCATTATGAAGAGATTTGGACACTTTAATAATCTAGACAGAACAAATGTGATTTTTTTTTACTCCAACATCTGCATTTGTATTGTTTACATTGGCAAACCTCTAACATTAGAAATATGAATTAATTAAAGAAATATTTATTGTATGTCTACTATGTCAGGCACTGTTCTATGACCTGGGGATTTAGTAGGAAACCAAGTAAATCAGGAACTACTCTCATGAAGCTCATATCAAACAATATGTGCAATTCACAATGTACATATGTACACAATGTACATACACTTAATCTGAATCTCATTTCAAAGAAGTAGACATGGAGAAAATTATACTTAGGTATACACTTTCTTTCATAGATGCCACAGCATTAATGATCACAAGATATTTTCTGATCCAGTTTTGTGTCTTTGAAAAGAGAGGATGTAATTGTGTTTATCACATTAGTTCCTCCTTTTTCTTGGTAACAGTCTGTTAATTTTATCCTACTTTCTTCTCTCTCTGCACAGCTCATGTGACAGGGGGCAGTACAGGCAAGCTGAAATAGCCCAAACCCAGCTGTAGGTATGACCCAACTGACCTAAGCCAATAGGCACAACCCATACTGTTGGACTTCAGGGATAAACACATGATCCATTTCAGGTCAGTGTGATGGGAGGAGAGGTTTTGAGGGCTTCTGAGAAAGAAGCTTTCATGTTTTCCCAAGAGAGCTTCTTGGACCAACATTCTCTCTGTCTGCTCATAGTAAATGAGTCACAGGTAGACCTGTCTCTTATACACATCTAGATGTGTATAAGAGACAGGCCTTATTGGGTTACTTTTCTATATAGGATAACCCTGAACTACTGACTAGAATATATGGTTAATACAGTATGGGCTTCCCCAATGGCTCAGCAGGTAAAGAATCCACCTGCAATGCAGGAAGACACAGGAGGTACAGGTTTGATCCTCTGATTGGGAAGATACCCTGGAGGAGGAAAGTGGCAAGCCACTCCAATATTCTTGCCTTAAAGCTTCTGTGGACAGAGAAGCCTGGTGGGCCACAGTCTAAAATGTCGCAAAGAGTTGGAAAGAAGTGAGCGAATACACATTCATGACTACTCATTCAATACATAAGCTCATTCAATCATATGTATTGAGAATATTAGTAGATTATGTTCCAAGTCTTATTCTATGCTTCAGAATCAATCAGTGGTCAAAATAATAACCACTGTACTCAGGGAGTTTGCATTTAATGGGAGAAATGAAAAATGAATAATAATGATAAAACTACATTATGTTGTATGCGAGAACTTAAGACATGCTATGGAAATTATAATGGTAGCACTCCATATGGAGGTCTAGCGTCAAGGTAGAAGGGAGGACCAGGATACACTGTTAAATACAGCACCGTTAGGTATCACAGGGGTAACACTGAGCAGAGTCATACAGTGTAAGGGAAGAGATTTTCAGGCAAATAGAATTATTGGTGTCAAGGCTCTAATGCAAGACACTACCTGTATTATTTGAGCAACAGCAAGGTATTAACAATAGAGGGAGGGGAGTGAATGAGGGAGAGAATTGTTGTTGTTCAGTTGCCCAGTCATGTCTGACTCTGTGTGACCCCATGGACTACAACATGCCAGGCCTCCCTGTCCCTCACCATCTCCCGGAATTTGCCCAAGTTCATGTTCATTGTATCCGTGATGCGGTCCCGCTATCTCATCCTCTTCTCCTTCTGCCCTCAGTCTTTCCCAGCTTCAGGGTCTTTTTCAATGAGTCATCTGTTCACATCAGATGACCAAAATACTGGAGCTTCAGCTTCAGCATCAGTCCTTCCAGTGACTATTCAGGGTTGATCTCCCTTAAGATTGACTGGTTTGATCTCTTTAAACCAGGGAGAGAATATCACAAGATAAATCTAAGAAGTTATAGTGGAATTTGGGGGGGAGGGATTATTTATAAAATTTCATAGGGCTTTTCAAATTTGGGGCTGACTTTTTAATAGAAATATAGAGCCACTGTAAGTGTTTTATAAAAAGAAGTTGTATGTTGTGAATTAGATTTTTTTTTAACACCTCACTCAGACTGTTACACTGAGAATAGCCTTGAATGGATTAACCCTGCTCTCCCCCAGCATGCAAGTCTAGAGTTCTTGCCTTATTGCCTCGAATTTAAATTTCTTCATCAGTCATCTTATGATGAAGCTGCTCACATGATTTGAGCAAGTTTTTTGGAGCACATGGTTTTTATTTGTTCTCTTTAGTCTAATGCCATGTAAATTAGTCATTATGAAGAGATTTGGACACTTTAATAATCTAGACAGAACAAATGTGATTTTTTTTTACTCCAACATCTGCATTTGTATTGTTTACATTGGCAAACCTCTAACATTAGAAATATGAATTAATTAAAGAAATATTTATTGTATGTCTACTATGTCAGGCACTGTTCTATGACCTGGGGATTTAGTAGGAAACCAAGTAAATCAGGAACTACTCTCATGAAGCTCATATCAAACAATATGTGCAATTCACAATGTACATATGTACACAATGTACATACACTTAATCTGAATCTCATTTCAAAGAAGTAGACATGGAGAAAATTATACTTAGGTATACACTTTCTTTCATAGATGCCACAGCATTAATGATCACAAGATATTTTCTGATCCAGTTTTGTGTCTTTGAAAAGAGAGGATGTAATTGTGTTTATCACATTAGTTCCTCCTTTTTCTTGGTAACAGTCTGTTAATTTTATCCTACTTTCTTCTCTCTCTGCACAGCTCATGTGACAGGGGGCAGTACAGGCAAGCTGAAATAGCCCAAACCCAGCTGTAGGTATGACCCAACTGACCTAAGCCAATAGGCACAACCCATACTGTTGGACTTCAGGGATAAACACATGATCCATTTCAGGTCAGTGTGATGGGAGGAGAGGTTTTGAGGGCTTCTGAGAAAGAAGCTTTCATGTTTTCCCAAGAGAGCTTCTTGGACCAACATTCTCTCTGTCTGCTCATAGTAAATGAGTCACAGGTAGACACTAGCAGACACTGGCTGGCATCTTGCAACCCCAAGAAAAAGCAGCCTTAGGTTAAAACAGCATGAGAAAAGTGCCAAGACGTCATGGAAATGAAGAGTCTTTTTTTATATTATCAAGAACATTTGATCAAGCCTTGCCTAAATTTGGACATACTTCTTGTGGTCACTCACATAGCCCGTTAGATTCCTCTGTTTTTTTAGCCTGAGTCTGAGTAAAGTCTTCTATTACTTCAAGGAAAGGATTCCTAAGTGCCCAGTACTGGTGATAACAAGAGGGTAACATAGAGTCTGTAATTGCAAGGGATTTACATGTTAATAACAAACAGAAAAGAAACAAACTAGATAGAGTAATAAGTTTTAAGATAAAGAGAAAGAGAAGGCTCCATCTAGCAAGGAGAACTCACTCAGGTTGTGGTGAGGGACAATGACAGATTGACAAAGAGGATTTCTTTGAGATGATCCCTGAATGCTTTTTATAAATAAGTGAGGCAGAGAAAAAGGAGAGTCAGTGGAAAGTAACAAGTCCAGCACTTAATGACAGTACTTGCTAACCTTTCTTATCTGCTCTCTCTCTGCTGTGCTCAAATATTTACAGATACTGTCTCATTTAATCCTTAGAACAACTCTATGAAGTAAATACTTTATATCAATGTGGCCACTGAGGAAAATAAAGGTTTATGACAACCCATTTTCAAATAGCTAAATAATTGCAGACCTGGGAACTGAACCAACACTTTGTAGGACCCACGTTTGAATCCACTATATGAATCCACTATATCCACTGAATCCACTATACCGGCTTCCAGAATTTGGGGCCAAAGCAAACATTTTTTTTTTTTTTTAAGATTTTTTTGGACGCAAACCATTTTGAATATCTTTACTGAATTTGTCACAATATTGTTTCTCTTTTGTGCTTTGTTTTGTTTTGTTTGGCCACAAGGCTTGTGGGATCCTAGCTTTCTAGCTCCCTGACCAGGAATCGAACCTGCACCCCTGTATGGGAAGGCAAAGTCCCAACCCCTGAACTGCCAGGACCCATAAAGCAAACATTTTCATGTTGAATAATATTTCTTTGGGCTTCCCTGGTGGTGTAAAGAGTCCACCCACAATGTGGGAGACCTAAGTTCGATTCCTGGGTTGGGAAGATCCCCTGGAGGAGGGCATGGCAAACCACTCCAGTATTCTTGCCTGGAGAATCCCCATGGACTGGTGGGCTCCAGTCCGTGGGGTCACACAGAGTTGGACACGACTGAGCAACTAGGCACAAGCACAGCACAATATTTCTTTATATCTGGAATGTTGGACAAGAGCAGGAGCGGAAATAAATGAAAACAAAGAGGAAATCAGGAGCTATACTAAGGGTCGCATGCTCCAAAGTTTATATTTTAGGCCAAAAATTTTAATTTCTTATACAATGGTATTCTAAATGTTATAATCTGGGATCTCACCAAGATGTGTCTGATCACCAGAAAACATCTGCATCAAGCAGAGGTCAAATATTGAGACTCAATAAAACCAACATGACTTGTGATTATCTCAGAAGTGCTAGAGAAATTCCTGGGACTCATCAGTTGCATATCTAACTTATAGTAATATAAATATACATGAAATGTAATAAACATTATCACATGTAGCTAAAGTGTTCTTAAAGGAGATTATGCAAAAACAGTTTTTTGTATACATGGAATAGTTTAATGGATAGTAAAGTCTGTAAAACAACATTATTAAACATACATCAAACTCTTTTTATCTTGTGTAATCAAGAATTCCTATGATATGAAGTGTAAGTTCATTGATATTTATTTACTAAACTATTCACACTCAGGAGCTATTTGGACCAACTTTATTTATATTGTATTTCTTAAAATAAAAGCATTTGTGTATAGAAACTCTCGCTCTTTTTTGGTGGGAACACAAAATGAAACAACCACTTTGTAAGACAGTTTGGCACTCTCTTACAAGTTAAACATAGTCTTAAAATACCGCCAGCAATCATGCTCCTAGATATTTACCCAAATGAGTTAAAATTTTATGTCCACGCAAAAACCTGCCCACTAATGTTTACAGTTGCATTATTCACAACTGCCAAAAATTGGGAGCAATGAACATGCCTTTCAATAGGACAATGGATAAACAAATAGTAATACAATTATGTGATGGAATATTTTCATTGATAAAAAATAAATAAGCTATCAGGCCACAAAAAGACATGGAGGAACTTTAAATGCATGCTACTAAAAGAAAATAGCCAACCTGAAAAAGCTACACACTGTAAGATCCTAACCATATGATATTATGGGAAAGGCAAAACTATAGAGTCAGGGGGGAAAAAAAAAAATCAATGGTTTCCCAAGTTCAGGAGGAGGGAAACAGGAATGAACCGGTGGAGCACAGGGTACTTCTAGGGTTTATGAAAGTATTCTGTGTGATACTATAATGAGGCCACAAACCATTATACATTTGTCAAAACTACAACACAAGGGGCTTCCCTCATAGCTCAGTCAGTAAAGAATCTGCCTGCAATGCAGGAGACCTGGGTTCAATTCCTGGGTCAGGAAGATCCCCTGGAGAAAGAAATGCAACCCATTCCAGTATTCTTGCCTGGAGAATCAGTCTGTCAGGCTACAGTCCATGGTGTTGCAAAAGTTGGACTCAACTTAGCAGCTAAACCACCACCACAACATAAGAGGTGAACCGTAATGCAAACTATGGAATTCAGCTAATGTACTAAATATATTGGTTCATCAGTTGTAAC
The DNA here is from genome assembly GCA_006410675.1 of Oreotragus oreotragus. Lineage (NCBI taxonomy): Eukaryota > Metazoa > Chordata > Mammalia > Artiodactyla > Bovidae > Oreotragus > Oreotragus oreotragus. The sequence goes on along the minus strand of SJYX01015279.1, from coordinate 383,717 downwards.
AAATGCACCAAACTAATGCAATATGTCAATAATAAGGGAAACCGTGAGAATGGAGCAGAGAGTATATAGGCATTCCTTATACTTTCTGAACATGTTTTTCCTGAAAATCTAAAATTACTCTAAAAAATTATATATATTAAAATTTAAAGAAAATATTATTTAGAGGCCATTTTGGGGCAGCATATGCCACGGATAGTTGAATTCTAAAATTCAAAGCATCAGTTTCAATACATTTCAGAATTTAGAAGAAATCTGGAGATTCTCTAGTAAAGCATTTTCTCAGTTACTCAGTCATGTCCGACTATTTGTGGCCCCAAGGGCTGTAGCCTGCCAGGCTCCTCTGCTGATGGAATTTTCCAGGCAAGAATACTGGAGTGGGGTGCCATTTCCTACTTCAGGGGATCTTCCCAACCCAGGGATAGAATCTATGTCTCTTATGTCTCCTGCATTGACAGGCAGATTCTTTACCACTAGCTCCACCTGGGAAACCCAGGTTTAAGCATGACTGTGTTCACTTCAGAATCTCGCACTCAGGAAGTCTAATGCCTGTCCCCACGGCCACAAAACATGCAAATGTGAGAACCTGGCTTTGGACTCAGTTTATTTGACATGTAGTTCATGACACTTTTCAGTACACCAACTGACTGTAGTTGTAAAAGGATCAGTGATACAGATCAAAGGTTGAGGTCCTTTGAACAGCAGTGAAAACGTAAGTGTACATTACCCATGTGCTTTTTGGTTTTCCAGTAATGGTCCATATTTTGAAAACGTGCTCACAGGCAAACTACAAACACTCTCTGTCTCTTTTGATGTGTCTCTGATAAAGAAATATACTCAGAGCAAGGTAGAATCTGCTTATTTGATTGATTTACTGAAGACTATCTGAGTTGCTATATTGCATTTTGAGGGGGATGAGAGAAAGAGTAGTTATGAAAAATTCTTAACTTGTACAGTCCCTTCTTTTTAAAAATCTAGCATCTGTGTAGATTTTTGTAATTTGGCAGGTCCTGTATCTGGACAAGACAAATTTCAGCTGGAAAAATATGTTGTGAAAAATCTTTCAGATGTCACATCACAACTGGGGCCTCTGCTAAATCCAAAGTGCAGCTGGACCATATTATTACATAGTTATTTTATTTGCATTCCTGACCCCTAAGGAGTAAGTGGATTTCCATCTGGTATATTATATCATTCTTCTTCTGTGATGAGGGTAAGCATTTTTTAAAAGTTATACTAACAGCATAACTGAATTAAACACTATTAATGAATTATTTGAAATAATATTATTCTTTATTAACTTATCAAGGAACTGGGAAACCAACTGTATCTCAAAAAATTAATATTTGAATATGATCATTGTTAAATAACTTTGTACAGTTAAAGTTCAGAATTAAAGACAAAGTTAAATATATTTTATTCAAAGGGCTTTCTAAAATAATATATCTTTAAAGTATCTGTTATCTGTTTAGCATCACGTGACTTCTTCAGTCTCAAAGTTGGTCATTGTCTAACTCTGGAGCAAAACCTGAGGCTTTCCCTGAGTTAGAAGACAACAGAGTTCATATTACCAAAAAAGAAAGAGCGAGAAGGGGACAGAGACAAAGAAAAGAAAGAAAAGTGAATTTCTCACATAAATTATGACTTGCATAAAGATCCTCATATCTGTTATGTAACTTCTACTCAAGAGCAGGGAAAATATTCGTATGCTCATGTCATAGATGAAAGCATGGCCCACCCAGTAAGCTTAAGGGAGCTCTCTGAGCTGGTGGAGTCAGAAACTGATCTCAATCTTCTGCTTTAAATTATATCTAGCTACTTTAAAGCAAGAGAGGAAAGACATTCTGAAAACGTGCTTTCTGTTTTAATCATATACCATACCAGTACCTTATTCCCCTGAGATACTGTTATGGAACAGTCTGAAATCACCAACTATTTCCCATGAAAGAAGTTCCTAAATTAAACGTACTGGTAGAAAGGGCAATTACTGATAAGTAGCTTATATTTGATAAATTTACCCTCTTCTATTTGGAAAACAGTTAAAAGCTACTTGTGTTCAAAAGTGTGTTTTGGGGAGAGGAAAACTTGGTGGTGGTCTGGGAGCTGATACTGGAAGTGACCCAGTAGAATCACACAGCTATTCCTGCACCTTTTCACATCAGAGCACTCTTGGCAATGATTTTCCATTTTGGGGCCAGGGTGAGAAGGCTTCCAGTTTAGGGAAGTTCTGTGGACTTCTGACCTCAAGACCTTGGATTTGAAAGAATTCCACATAGCTGAGAGAGAGAGAGAAACTGGTGTCCAGAGCAGTGGGGGCTCCAAGGAGGCCACAGCTGTATCCTGAATGGGACAGAGCAAGTGTTTGCTTGGCAAGCAGGCCCAAATTGTCACAATTCATGAGGAGGCATGGGCCCTCAGGAGATGGTTAAATTTAATACCATGCTGGCTATCCTCTTTCGGCCATCTTTACCCTGTCCTGAGCCCCAGTGGGCTGTCCCCTGTGGACCTCCTTATGCTATTTCCTTCATCTCTGGCTTTCACTGGGTCAGACAAATGAGAGTAACTTGCCAGGCCGACGGAGAATTGGATCCCTTCCCCTTTCTCCCCACTAACTGTGGCTGGTTCAATGGCCCTGTGTCCCTGCTTCTAATGTTATTCAGAGACCCTCCATCCCCAGGGCTACCGATTTCCCTGGATTCTGATGATACCAGTCCCTTCCCTTTTCCCTACAGGGTTGGTCATTCCTTGCAACTGTTGCTTGTTAGGGATAATCAATATTCTCTCTGCTTCATCTCCTGAACACACCTCTGTCCGGCTCCGTCATTATAAAGTCTTTTTCAGTTCAATACTTTGGATGTGTTGTTGCTGCTTAAAACTTAATATAAGGTAATGATAATAGCTAGTAAGTATTACTACATACCAAATATTATATTAGAAGTAAAAATGAGGTAAAATTTTATAGTAAATGTCTGAGGCTGATATACATTATTCACAAATAAATACTAGAAAAGTTGACTGGTTTCACCAAGGTCATGCATCTCAAATGGATGAACCAGGATTCAAGCTCAGATTTTCTGACTCCAGAGTTTAGTCTATTTATTATGTGATCTGTATTGTAAATCATCACACCCTCTAGCAAATATCAAAAGAGCCTATGCGTAAAGCTTTAGAAAATTTCATAGTTGAAAAAAATCAAATGAAGTCTGGCTTTCCAAATTTTATTTCCAAAAGGGTAAAATTTCCACATTCTGCTTAACTGTTACACCATAAGATGATACAGCAAGTATTCATACTTGCTAAGCCAACAGTGTATATTTTCACATGTGGAAATTCTGGTTTTAACATTAGCTACGTGGTAGTAAGATGCCTATATAAATCTGCCCAACAACAAAGTGAATGATACAACATCTGTCACTGTTTTTCCTCAGAAACACCAATAGCTTTGCAGCCTAATCCCAAAGAGACAGACTGATCTCATCCTGCATTTGATGTCCTGAGAAATATCTACTGATCTATAAAACTTTCACCAGCTGCAACACAGAAAATCAGTCATTAGTTGTTTTGTAAGTGTTGTAGTTGGCTTTGCAATGGGAGCCTAATAATACTGGAGAGTATCCTGTCCACAATTTTTTTTAATCAAGCAAAATTTTGTCTTACTGACTTATTATTATAGGGGTTATGATATTCAGACAGTCAGAGTTATGCCAAAGTGTGTTACTGTCAAAAGATACAAGGATGAATTCATGTTGGAGTTACAGAAGTAAAAGTTATGGCTATATACTTGAGTTAGTATTATTTATTATAAGTTTCGGGCAGTTCATCTTCTTTGGTTATGTTATTCTATATCAGGGAAAAATAGAAATATTAGCTTTGAGAGTTACAGGGACACAGCTGAACTCCATTCTGCTATGTTGCTGATTTAAAAACATGACTGTTCTTCTCAAAGCTAAATTTGGTCTTATTCATGTTACCTTATATTTGTCTTGAAAAAGTAAAAGCTAATTGAATGTATAAATGAAGGGACCAATTAGTGAATGAAAAAATCAGGCACCTGTTAGACTGAAAATTATTTGCTGAGGACTGGTTAATATAAAAATTACCTTATACAATATTTTTAATTTTCTAGTTTATTTGATTCTCCTTTTACTCATAAAACAGAAGGAGAAAATTTCACAATTATTGAACATCTTTTATGTGTGGGATATAGCTAATGAAATTATTTAAACTTTAAAATAATTATAGTGTGTAGCCAAAGGTGACTTATGGTTAAGAATAAGGAAGGCCTTACCAAGTATCAGATCTATGTTTGAGTCCCAGCTGGTGATATGAGTAGATCCAGAACTTCTACATAGAAGCGATATTAAATGTTTATGAGAGTCACAAATAAAACTCATCTTATACATAAGAGATAAATTGATAGGATGGATATGCCAATTTTATTCTAATAAAAACTCTATTGGAAGATGTGGCTTAGGATAATGGCCAAATAGGCTTGGGAATGCCTTTTGCTCTTTATATACACCCTCAGCCTCTCTTAAGACATTAGCATAGTCCATCAAAAGAAAATTTGAGGTCTACTGAGGCAAACCGCCGTATCAGTACTTGCTGCCACTTGCAGGTCTGGAGTAAAAGTGGAAGGAAACAGAATGAATGGACAGCACCCCCCAGAGCCTATGAACTGTCCCCTAGTCGAGCACAGGAACTTCTCTCCTGGCTCAGTGGTAAAGAATCTGCCTGTCAATGAAGGAGACATGGGTTCAGTCCCCGGGTTGGGAAGATTCCCTGCAGAAGAAAAATGGCAACTCACTCCAGTATTCTAGCCTGGGAAATTCTATGGACAGAGGAGCCTGGTGGGCTATATAGTCCATGGTGGTCACAAAGAGTCAAACCTGACTTAGCGACAACAACATGCAATCGAGCACAATGCCAGGCACAGCCTGTGATGTTTAATAAGCCATAACACTTACTAAAAGGCACAAGTGTTCTGATTTTTCCATCCTAACCTAGAATCTTCAGAAAGGAATACGGCCCCACTGACATCTTCATTTTGGACCAGTGAGACCATTTCAGGTTTCTGACCTCCAGAATGGTAAAATAACAAATTTGTGTTGTTTCAAGCCATTTGATTTGTGGTCATTTGTTACAGCAGCAATAGAGCACTAATAGAGACGTGAAAGGCAAACCCTTCTTGCCCACAACAGACTCTTCCTGTACCCAAGTGAACAAGCACTGAATCAAAGGCGGGATTAGAAGGTGACATGGCATGAATTCCAGTTGTGCAGGAGTGGCAAGAAAGATATCTTGATGTAAATGGGTTCTTTGCCACTAATATACTTTGAGAAATATTATGTAGGAGATTTTGGTAGAAAGACAGTGGAAAAGTCAGCCCTCTTACTTCAGTGACATGCCAGCTTTTAGAGACCCTGAATAAAATGACAAAGGCAGAGTATTTCTATAACATTTTTTCATGAACACATTGTGCTTTGTAGGCAATTTTAAACCACACTGTCATTCTGTGGCTCTTTCAGTAAAAACTGGTTACCAAAATACAGATTACTCCAATGCAACAGAACTCCAAAGCAATGTATTATGTCCATTTAACTCTACCTTTTAATCTAGCACTAAACCAAAGCCTTTTGTGAAGAAATACAACAGTAAGGCTAACTTGTTCTATTTTAGAAACTAGTAAAAATGACTATTAATAGTTTAGGCTAATTATGGTCTTTAGGACATAAGCTGACCTTTTGAAGTAGAGCTGCCTTGTGTCCATTCCCCTGCATTGAAATTGTACCTTTTATTTGGGTTCTACCGGGAAGGGAACCAGCACCAACCAGAGAACATAAAGTATCATGGGCTTCAGGTGGGATAGCATTAAAAAACTGTAAATTATATGAATCAACCTTGGTCTCTTCAAAGCACTTTACAGTGATGCACTAGAACTTTACAGAAGTTTATCTGTACACAATTCTTTTCGCTGCTTCTTTAAAACCAGTTTGTGGGAGATGTTTGGATCTGCATTGATCCAGAATTCTGGATCCTTATGTTTTCTTTTGTTCATTCACCCTTCTCTGGCCACCATTGACTCTCCTTGCTGTCTAGAAGCTAAAATTTGGAAAGAATTTCAAAATGCTTCTGCCCTCTAAAACCCCTACTTCTGTTCTCAGACAAAACATGGACTTCTGGGATGGCAATTTAATCTGTTTTCTTTCTCTACCAATATCTCTAAGAGAAGCAACTTATGAAACACATCTGGAACACACTCATCTATGAAATGGAAATTCCCTGAAGTGAGTGAGCACATGTGATTAGTGATAAATATTTTCTTATGTATTCATTCATAGACTAACTTGCAAACTTCTGAGCAATCATCCAGGAAAAACACATACAGGGTAAATAAAGGTGGTATTAATAAATAGGAGATGTTGTTTTCACAAATTCACAGCTATTTTTGAAGAACTGAATATGGATGTTCCCCTGACTCCAGGAATATCTCACTCCAGATCATGACCCATGGGTATTTTTAGGTTCTTTAGCATGAATTTCATGTTTTAAAGGGCTTACTTTACAAATTTTGTATGTGAAAAAAAATACAGCTGAGTAAATTTACTGTTATCTTCTGGGTTTAAATTTAACTTCAAGTGAAAACATGCATTAATACATCTGTCCAAATACAGAAGGGCTTCCCCGGTGGCTCAGTGGTAAAGAAACTGTTTGCCAGTGCAGGAGATGCAAGTTCAATCCCTGGGTCCAGAAGATCCCCTGGAGGAGGAAATGGCAACCAACTCCAGTGTTCTTGCCTGAAGAATCCCACGGACAGAGGAGCCTGATGGGCTACAGTCTGTAGGGTCGCAAAAAAGCAAAACTCATTATGGGGATAAGATGTATGGTAAGACCATTTGGTTATAGATTTGACATTCACAACTTTTCAAATTTTGACTTTTTATACTATTTCCAAATGTAGTCATTGATATCCACTGTCATAGAAATACAGTGATGAAATTTAAAGGAAATCATGGTCATGTGTCTTTAAAAACATAGCTGATTTCAAATCCTATTTCATGTATCTTACTTTTAAAAATGAGGGCTTCCCTGGTTGCTCAGCAGTAAAGACTCTGCCTGTGATGCAGGAGATACTGGAGACAGAGGTTTGATCCCTGGCTTGGGCAGATCACTCGGAGGAAGAAATGGTAACCCACTCTAGTACTCTTGCTGGGAAAATACCACGGACAGAGAAGCTATAGTCCATAGGGTCACAAAGTGTCAGACATGACTGAGCAACTGAACACACACACACACACACACACACACACACACACTTACACACTTGTTAAAATGTTATCCTATAAAATGAAAGGGATATTGGTCTCTATTAAACAAAATAAGACAGCAAATGATAAATCGGTTTTCACCATGCTGAGATTGAGGTACCTATGGACATCCCAGAAGGAATGTTCAGTAGAAAGAGGAATATAAAATTATAGAGTATATACCTGGGTCAAATATCTGGACTCTAATGCAATGGCACCCCACTCCAGGACTCTTGCCTGGAAAATCCCATGGGCGGAGGAGCCTGATGGGCTGCCGTCTATGGGGTTGCACAGAGTCGGACATGACTGAAGCGACTTAGTAGTAGTAGTAGTATGTAGGGATAGCCAACCCAGTGTACATGGCTCAAATCCAGTCCACTTCTTAATTTTTTAAATAAAGTTTTATTAGCATGCAATGATGTTATTCATTTACACATGGCAATGACTGTTTTTGCTCTACAATACCAGAGCTGAACAATTACAACAGGAATTTATGGCCCACAAATCAAAAATATTTAATACCCAGCCTTTTACCTAGAAAAAATTGGCTAACTTCTGTTCTAGAGCAGAAATCTATAATAAATACACATCCCTCAACACAAGGTGTGAATAAATGCATTCATTTGATCAATTAGAAAATATTATTTATTAAAAACTATCTATGTGCCAGACATTAGAGTAACAAATGAGATATGGAAATCCTTCAGTAAAAGTAATAATTTAGCATTTAAAAAATATTTGCAAGTATAATTGTGATAAGAAAAGAGATAATATTAAAGACATTCTGCTTTGCTTTCAAGGTATTACAAGAAGAATATCTTATCAAGACAAATATTTGACATTGGCCAGTTTTGACAGTTTTCAAACAATTTTGTTTAGGTTCATACAAATTTTCTACTGGAATGTTACATGATATTTTCCTCTGGTCATTTCTCCCATCATTCAACGTGAACACATAACTCCAAAAACAAGAAAATGCTTTCAGACCTACACCTATGAAACTCCAAAGGAGCTTCCAGCACAAGCAGACCAATGATGAGGTGGTTTGAAGAGAAGACTCTTCTCGGCATACCTATATCTGCAGTAAAGAAATACCCATTCATTCATTCAGCCATTTAGCCATCTACCCATTCACTTAGAATAAATTTTTGAGGTACTTACTATTTACCAAGCACTGTCTTGGCCCTGAATATATAAAAGTGATCAAAGTAATGATTCTAGGAACTCATATACTTATTGACTTAATTGAGGAAACTATGTTTCATAGAGTTCTGAGGGAATATAATGATAAAGTTGAAATAATTGGGTGGGAAATTGAACAAATGTATTAACCTCTACTTTTCACCAAATCCCATAAAAATGTTAATAAAATGAGTCAACAGCAAAAAAGGACAATGAAAAGAACTAAGACTATAGCAATAGAAATTTAGAAACTAGAAAGACAAAGTTCACTCACCTAAAAGAACTAAGAGGTTCCCAGTTTTAGCAATAACATGTAAAGAGCTTGGAAATAACTGCTATTACAATTTTTAAAAAGGATATTAATGGCTTTTCTTGAACCCATCAGAAAATGCAGGTTTCAGGGAAAATACTATACTGGCTTTGTTGTTATTGTTTAGTTTCTCAGTCATGTCTGGCTCTTTGCAACCCTGTGGACTATACCTGCCAGGTTCCTCTGTCCATGGAATTTCACAAGCAAGAATACTGGAGTGGGTTGTCATTTTCTTAGACAGATGAATTCAAAGATTTGCAGTTGGAATCTGCTAACTAGATCAGAAGCAGAAGTAACCATAAACTAACTGTTGTTGTTCAGTCAGTAAGTCATGTCCGACTTTTTGTGATTCCATGGACTATAGCTTCCCTGTCCTTCACTATCTCCCAGAGTTTGCTCATATGCATGTCCATTAAGTTGGTGATGCCATCCAATCATCCCATCTTCTGTCACTCCCTTCTTCTCCTGCCCTCAATCTTTCCCAGCATCAGGGCCAACATTTAAGTAGTAATTTTGTGATTTAGCATGAAAATAAGAAATTCTTAGGTTTTGAGGTCTTAGGGGACCTTTTATGGGTTTTGCCTCTAGAAACTCTACCAGTTGAAGATCTGGTGAAGATCCCCTCAAGGCTCTGGAATGGGAAGGGGATGTGTAATTTTTGTTTAATATATGACAAAAAGCAAGAAAAAAATAGTCTAAAGAGATAAAGTAAGCTTCAGAACTAGACTCAAATGTAACATGGATGTTAAAATTATCACAGGAGATTTTTTTAAACTGTTGACAAAACATTATGAACTCTAATTTTAAAAGTTAGATAATGTGCAAGAACACTTGGGTAAATTAAGCACAGAGCTACAAACTCTGAGGAAGAATTCAAAGGAAATGCTAGAAATCCCCAACCCTATAGTCTAAAGAGATAAAGTAAGCTTCAGAACTAGACTCAAATGAAACATGGATGTTAAAATTATCACAGGAGATTTTTTAAAACTGTTGACAAAACATTATGAACTCTAATTTTAAAAGTTAGATAATGTGCAAGAACACTTGGGTAAAGTAAGCACAGAGCTACAAATTCTGAGGAAGAATTCAAAGGAAATGCTAGAAATCCCCAACCCTATAATAGACATTAAGAATGCCTATGATAAGTTCATCAATAAACTAGATAAATATGAGGAAAAAGTCACTGAGCTTGAAGACAGATCAATATAAACTTCCCAAAATGAAATTCAAAAAGAAGGGAAAAAACCCCAAACCCAGAACATCCAAAAACTGTGGAATAATGACAAAAGATATACATATAACTGGCATACCACAATAAGAAAGGAATATTTGAAGTAATAATGGCTGAGAAGCTCCCAAACTTTATGATAGACACCAAACCACACATCCAGGAAAGTCAGAACAAAAATAAGTACCAAAAACCTCCACTAGCTTTGTTCATAGTGATGCTTCCTAAGGTCCACTTGACTTTGCATTCCAGGATGTCTGGTTCTAGGTTGGTGATCATACCATTGTGATTATCTGGGTTGTGAAGATTTTTTTTCTGTGTTTTCTTGCCACCTCTTTTTATTTATTTATTTTTTTACTTTATTTTACTTTACAGTACTGTATTGGATGATGTGGGGTGGGAGGTGGGAGGAGGGTTCATGTTTGGGAGTTCATGTACACCCGTGGCGAATTCATGTCAGTGTATGCCACCTCTTTTTAATATCCTCTGTTTCTATTAAGTCTATACCATTTCTGGTCTTTATCGTGCCCATCTTTGAGTGAAACGTTCTCTTGGTATCCGTAATTTTCTTGAAGGGATCTCTAGACTTTCCCATTCTATTGTTTTCCTCTATTTCTTTGCACTTATCACTGTGGATCAGTGATCCTTTTTGTCTACTTGAATGCAATTTGGCCATTTGGGCCAGGGTCAGTGGAGTTTGTTTCTATCAAGGTGATTCCAGCTACAGGAGCTAATCTCAGGAACACCAAATAAGTATCCACTCCCATGATGACTGAGAATTAATATGCTAACATTCTAACCCCCAATGAGATGATATTGAAGGTGAGTCCTTTGGGAAGTGTTTGGTCGTGAGGGTGCAGCCTTGGTAAATGTGATTAGTGCCCTTATGAAAGAGGTCCAAGAGAAATTCCTCACTCTTTCTTACATGTGAGGTTAACAGTGAGAAAGCAGGCTCTCACCAGACACTAAATATGTCATGATCTGGGATTTTCCTGTCTTCAGAACAAATGTTCATAAGCCACCCAGCTTATAGTATTTTTGTTTTGGTAGCCTGGATGAACTGAGTCATCCATAAAAATAGCTGACTATTTTCCAAGTAAAAAGATATCAGTAGTATCAATTAGTAAAGTTTAAAAGAAAGAATCCAATCAGGAAAAAAATACCAAGGAGAACTTATTTCTCTTACATACATGCTAGTTTCTGTACAATTAATATTTCACTAATATAGAGATTAATTATTGGCTAGCTCTTTTTTAAAAAGTTTGAATGTAGGATCATAAAACTTGTTAGAAATTACTATTCTGTAGAAAAAGATAAGTGCCATTCTGTGAAAAACATACAATCTTCATACTTAGTAGTGTCCTGCTGGAAAAACTCAAGTTTCAACCATTATGGGTCACACAATAAATCAATAAAGTATATATTTGAGTTTCTGTCAAAATTTTGTTAAATATTTGGGCCTTGAGCAAATACTCAAAAATCCAAAATTGGCTGTGATATAGTTACTGTTATGCCTATCATATCATTGTTTGGTTTCACTGGACAGTTGGGTTTTGTTAAAATGCAGAAAAAATTCAGAGTATTAATATGCTTAATATATATTTTGCTTGGCAAGTATATTTTCCAACATATTTTCTAGATAAATTATAGTCAACATATTGGAAAATGAAAACAGACANGCTCAGTCGTGTCTGACTCTTTGCGACCCCATGAATTGCAGCACGCCAGGCCTCCCGGTCCGTCACTAACTCCCAGAGGTCACTTAAACTCACATCCATCGAGCTGGTGATGCCATCCAGCCATCTCAACCTCTGTAGTTTAGTATTATCCCCATTAACATTCATCATGATAGTTTATTTTCAATGCTATACCTTTTGAATAAAAGCAATTTATCCTTATACATCTAGTGGAATGACTATGAAAATGTTTTTTTAATGCCATAGAACATTTAGTTTTTCAATGTATATATTTACATTTATAAACTAAAATCTCAGTTATTTAGATCCAAATTTAAGTCTGAAAGTAATGCTTTGTATAATACATTTTAGAGAAGTTACAGTCACAAATTTTATTCATTTTATTCTGATTAATAGTCATAAAATTGATACTGTTTTGTGCATTAAAACTGAAAGACCCATTCTCTCAAAAGTTTGAATAAATTTTCAAGTTGTTGACACAACAGCATGGTTACATATTCACATAATTTAAATTTTATATGTAGATCTGTGACAGTGCTAAGTTTATCAAAAGAATATTTGATGATTTGGTTAAAGTTCTCTACTGAAAGCATGTTTATATAGAAAGGTATAGATTTACAAATCACTCCCACTTGTCAAAGAAATGACTCTCTAAAATAAGAACAATGAGGTGAAACACACAGTATACTGAAACATTTGAACCATACCTGGCAAAATATTAATTTTTATTTTATGTGAAAGAATAATTACATGGGTAAATAGTTTGCTCTGTTTATGATTTTTTTAATAAATCCTTTGACTTTGTTAGTAAAGGTAAAGCAGATATTTTAAACAGCAGTTGATATAATTCCTAGAAGAAGACAAATAAGATAGTGGAAAACTATCACTGAAATGCTAATGTCTTTGTAAGCACATTCTTTGTGACTCTGTGGTCATGTGTCCCTTTTTAATGACTGCATGTTGCTTTTCCTCTCCCGCTAGGTCTGGAAAAAGTGCCCAAAGACCTTCCTCCTGATACTGCACTGCTGGACCTGCAAAACAACAAAATAACTGAGATCAAAGATGGAGACTTTAAGAACCTGAAGAACCTTCATGTAAGAATTGCTATTTTCTTGAGCTATAACAAGATCTGAGTCAAAGTATTTTTGAAAACAAAGCGTACGTGAGGTCAAGAGTGCTCTATGGTAATAAACAAGCACATAAGTGTTTATTAAATTCTCTTTTTAGAGAGTGATGGCATAAAGCAGGATATTAACCCCTAAAAATCAGAGCCAGTTTTCTCACATATAGCCCTATATAGACCTCCCAGGTGGCTCAGATGGTAAAAAATCTGCCTGCCAATGCAGGAGACTTGGGTTTGATCCCTGGGCCAAGAAGATCCCCTGGAGAAGGAAATGGCAACCCACTCCAGTATTCTTGCTTGGGAAATCCCATGGACAAAGGAGCCTGGTGAGCTACATTTCGTGGGATCACAAAAGAGTGAAACATGACTGAGAGACTAACCACCAGCAACAACTCCTATATAGCTTTAGTATTGGCTGTCTAAAAGATACATTATATCTTAATCCTCTCTCATTTTATGATACAAATCTTTCTCTTTCCAATATCTTTCCAGAATGTATTTCAACAGGGGAACAAAATGGACTGATCTTAGTTTATTTCATTGTTCTGTTTTCTTTAGGAGGCTCAAGGGATATGGGTTTGATCCCTAGGTTGGGAAAATCCCCTGGAGGAAGGCATGGCAAACCACTCCAGTATTCTTGCCCGGAGAATCCCATGGACAGAGAAGCCTGGTGGGCTGACTCTGTCCATGGGGTCACGAAGAGTGGAACACAACTGAGCATGCACATGCTGAATCCTTTATCTGTATCTGTGTGTGTATTCTGATTTTTCACTTCCCTCTAATCTATTATATGGTAACACAGTCTACCAGTCAGGATTCCAACAGAAAAGGGATGTTATAATCAAGACAGTATCTACTTATTAACCTTCAGACAGCCGAGATAAGAAAAGCAATAAACATTTACCCAGTAGGAGAAAATTTACCAGACTTTAAAAGGAAGCAAAGAATTTTTCCTTGACATTTTAAGATTGCTCATGAAACAGTTAATAAAAATAATAGCACATAATAAAATGACATCATCAAATTACTGAAGTAATGTAAGCACATTATGATATAAGTAGTGAATATTATGGGCACTAATGATGAGAAAAAAAAGAGACATGTTCCTACATCAGGTTACCCAGATAGTGTTTTGAGATAATAAGAGACAAAGAGGTCAGAGAGGATTAGCAGAATTTTGAAAGGAGAAGAGAGTTTTCTGTGCAAGAGGAAGGAAAGGCAGAAGAAAATGAGTGAGAGACAAGAATAGAAGATGGCTTAAGTGAAAGATACAGGCTCCAAAATAGTGGAAGCTAAGGCATGAGCTGGAGATGAACCCTGAGTCCTTCTCCACTGCCAGGACACAGGACATGGGACCCTACTCATCTTCCTCTGTTTTCATGTTATGATTTCCCTGGGAGTGAGCTGATAGAGATACCAACAAAGTTTGTTAGTGATTATTTAAACTAACTATGAATATGTTAAAAGAGGCACTAATAAAAAATGAATATATTAGCTTCAATAAACAAAAATATAAAATGCTTCATTTTATTTGCATAAATTTACCCTCAAGCTACTTTGTGAGAAAGGAAAAGTCTCCTGATCTCAACTTCTTGTTGGTTTAAATACTATCTCAAAAGTTTGCTTAAACTCCTCATACCTTAAATAAGAGATACCTAGCTTCTGTGACCGTCTCACTAAATCTGATGTTTGTAATAATGTGTCCTTTCTTTGCCCGATCCCCTCCTAAGTATGTTTTTAGGCAACTTATCATCTTGGCAATCCCTTTCTTTCTAATTTAAAGTATATACTGGAAGAAGAGAGAGAGTTTATTAGAGCTTCTAAACATTTAGAGGATGTTAAACAACTATTTTTCTCTTACTCTTTCATTCATGATCATTTCTATCCTTGTTATTATGCAAATAAACATCATAATTTTAGCAAAGAAAGCTACCCTTGAATGAGAAGGGAGAGAAATAAAAATTTACCAAGGATTAAAATGGAAAGGATTTAAGAGAAAAACGTGGCTTTTTCCCCTCAGTCAGTTCAGTTGCTCAGTCGTGTCTGATTTTGAATTTTTTCAGTTTACAACTGCACCTCCCTATGAGCGGTACGTCCTGCTTGAGAGTAGTTGTATTCTTATAAATAGCACAAAAATAAATAATTATTCTATAAAACAATGGAAAGTTAAACATTATAATCCAACATTCTTTGTGTTTCCTTTGAGTTAAACTTTAGTTGCATTCGTGCTCAGTTGTGTCTGACTGTTTGCAATCGCATGGGCTGTAGCCCACCAGGCTCCTCTGGCCATGGGATTCTCCAGGCAAGAATACTGGAGTGGGTTGCCGTTTCCGCCTTCAGGGGATCCTCCCAACCCAGGGACTGAACCCATGTCTCCTGTGTCTTCTGTGCTTCTTTACCATTGGGTCACCTGGGAAATAAATCTAGTAAAAAACTTGTTTTAAGTTAAAGTGAACAAACATCATCAAGGATTGAATAATAGAAAACATTTTTTTTTTTTTGATTTAATAGATAGGTGTTTTTTTTTTTTAATTGATTGAAAGAGTCTTTAAATTCTATAGTGCTTTAATTTTCAAAAAGCAAAGTACTTGTTTAGTCATTACTATGGGGCTTCGCTGGTGGCTAAGCTGGTAAAGAATCCACCTGCAGTGTGGGAGTCCTGAGTTCAATCCCTGGGTTGGGAAGATCCTCTGGAGAAGGGGATCCTGTGGTTACCCACTCCAGTATTCTGGCCTGGAGAATTCCTGTATAGTCCATGGGGTCCGCAGAGTCAGACACAACTGAGCGACTTTCATACACGTACTAAGCACTGTTTCTAATATCTTATATTCATTAACTTATTTAATTCTTATAATTATTCTTATGAAGTAGACACTCTAGACAACACCTTAATATAGATGAGGGCACACAGACACGTGAAATTATGCTACTTGCTTATTGTCACACAGCAAATGATAGCCAGAGCTTGAGATTTAAGCTCAGGAGCAGTCTGGCTCAAATCTGTGTGTTTATAGTTGCCTGTAAATATGATAATAACAATAAAATTCCTTAAAACAGCCCCTGGTACAGTATGAGCCCTACATTAGTGGCTTTCGGGAAAGTTGAACATACTATTAAGTTGGGTTTCAACATTTTTTCTTTCAATTTTATTGAACTATAATTAATATACAGCACTATATATCTTCACCAGGGATACCATGGTGACTCAGCCAGTAAAGAATCTGCCTGCAATGCAGGAGACCTCGGTTCGATCCCTGGGTTGGGAGGATCCCCTGGAGAAGGAAATAGCAACCCATTTCACTATTCTTGCCTGAGAAATCTGTGGACAGAGGAGCCTGGCGGGCTGCAGTCCACAGGGTCGCAAAGAGTCAACGGGGCGACTAACACTTTCACTTTCATACAACTTCAAGGAGTACAGCATAATAACTTGGCATACATATATTGTGAAGTGATTACCATAGTGTGTTTAATTGATATCTATCATCTCATCAGATATTAAAAAAGAAGAAGAACAGATGTTTTCTTCGTGATGAGAACTTTCAGGACTTAGTCTCTTAGCAATGTTCAGGCATACCATCCCTCAGTGTTCACTATAGTTGTCATTTTGTACATTACATTCCCAGTACTTACTAGTCTTCAGACTGGAAGTATAGACCTTTTGACTACTTTCTTTGATGAAGGTGGAGAAAATGCTTTTACTCCTCCTTCCACCCTATTTCTGTTGCCACTTTTTCATCTATTCACTTTTTCATCATCTCTCCCCTAACTACCAGGCTACATCACTTTTTCTTTAGTTACAAAGAAGTAGGTAGTTCTGATTTTTTGAGCCTGGGCTTCAGTTTTAGGTTAAATGGCACTCAGGGCATTTTCTGATCCTCAAGCAACAGTTCAGTTCAGTTCAGTTCAGTTAATATCACCTTCACCTTTAGTTCTGAGAGACATCATAAGGCCATGCCAAATTTGAAAGGAGAAGAATTTGACTCCATCTTTCAATGGGGTTGGACAAGTGTGTATTGAATAAGAATATGTAGGATCCCAAGTTTCACAACTAAGACCTGGAGCAGCCAAATAATTACCTTTTTTAAAAAGAAGATCTATTTTAAATGGAGGCAGGAGCTAGCCTCACAAAGGGTGTGTGCACATATATATGTGTATCTGATATTTTACATTAAAACTAACTAAATTTCCCTATAGGTTTCTGATTTTAGCACAGACTAATAAGAACATCATCACAGAGTCTACCTGATCCGCATTTAGGAATCAAAGACTAGCCGATATTTAATGGTCCTTCCCTTTGTGACATTCTAAGAATATGTAGCTAGGATTATTCCCACTTCATATTCTTCCTGTAATTTCTGAATGAGCTTACTTAGCACTCTGATGCCTTGTCTAGCCCCTTTCAGTATGTTATTGAGTCTGATGTGAGAACAACTCTTGTTAGGGATATGAATAGGAATGACAGGAAAAAAACAATATCCTGTTGGAAACCAAGAAATAGTCTTTTCATCTGCATTTTGTCACCCGAGTTATGTGAGCTTGTTCATGTCACCTAACTTTTTCTAAAGACCCTGAAAAAATGAAATTTTCATACTGCCTTAACTATTTCATTTGATTGCTATGAGGTTAATGAGGTAACATATTTTCATTTTTTATAAATTGTAAAGCTATGTAAATATAAAGTTTTAATAATAGAATACAAATCTGTTAAGTCTCTCAAGTGAATATGAATTTTCTAGCAATTCAGAGATTGTAGGGGTATGATTTTAATCATTAAGATGACTCTCTAACAATTAAGCTGCAAAAGCCACAAACCTGATTTTTTTNAAAAAAAAAAAAGGTGTGTGTGGGGGGATCCTCAGAGGGAGGCAGACCACAAAGAAAAGCAAAGAAACGCACTTCAATGTACTTGGAGTTTAGGCAAAAAGGAGGCAGGAGAAGTCAACCACCAATATAGTTAAATAACGTTTTCATGCCTAATTATTATTACCACCCTGAAGTTCCAGTTTCCTGAGCGCTCCCTTCGGCCGCTTCCCCCATTCTTGTACAAGCTAAAGCTTGTATCACTTCTGCTCTTGGTTTCTTAACTCTGCCCTCAAAGACCAACCAGAGACAAAACCTAAGGCAGGCTTTTACCCCCAGAGACCCCAGGCCTCAGGCTGACCAGCCATGGGGAGCACAGAATGAAGCAAACTCTATCAAGGTTTTCATGAGGCATTTGGCCAAATAGCAAACTTCCAGCCCTCTCTGGGATCAAGAGAGTGATTTTGTGTTTTTCTGCATTTTAATTGTTGGGATGTGGCCACACACGGCGGTAATTAGAACAATGCAACTACCACCACGCAACTGATACTTTCAGTCTGAGTTTCCTAAAACAGGCCAGGCTGAGAGGGGGAACAGAACGGAAGCCATAAGGAATCAAACCAGGACACAAAAGAAGGCAAACCAGCTCCGCGAGGGGCCTCCTCTTTCTCAGGCAGGCAGAAAAGAGAGTAAGAAGCCCTTTCTTGCCGTCTTCCTTCCCCTTCCATTTTGTGTATCTGAGGGGCACAGACAGCCCTGAATGTTCACTAAACAAGTTAAAACTTCTCAGCTTAGCAACTGGCATGGGGCTAAGCTCAACACAGAGCAGCAGGCCGCTAGGCCGTCCCTCAAACCCCACCAGGCCCAACTCTCAATCCAGGCTTTCTCTGCACCATCACCTGTCCCTCAAATAAAGGTTGGACCCCCACCCCACTGGGTGGCAGTAACCCCTGACATAAGGGTTTCAGGGATGCTGAGGCTGTGCTGAAACCTGGATAACCTAGGATCAAGTCAGGCCAAGGAAGAAGAGAGTCAAAAACCCCTGGAGACCTTCCCCCTAGGTCCCAGTCCCACAGCTCTGGGGGAGACTGAAGAAAAACATGAGGCAGGGAGGCACACGAACAGGTATGTGGGGACCTGACTGCTTTTTCTCCATATGGTACCGGTGGGCATAGGAGTGACAAGTGGGAGCACCCCTCCCCCCACCCCAATGAAGAAGCAAAAGGCTAGGCCCCCCTCTCCAATCTTCAACCTCTCCATCGGTTGCTCTGCCTGTCCCCGCGGGGTGGGGCATGGGGCGTCCGCTAGCCCCGTGGGGTGGTGGTGGGGGGGGAAGGCGCCAAGGCATGCTCAGGGGGGCTGTCGCTCGCCTGTTCCGAATCAGCTCCCATCATCTGGCCGCGGGGAAGCGAACTCAGGACACAGGGGACGGGAGGGTCTGCGACTTAACACTCCGCCACCCCCTCCCCCACCCGGTCCCGTGCTCTCCCCGCGGAGGCGGCCAGCGAGGCCCTGCCTCGCGGGCGGACGGGCTGGGGGAGGGGAAAGAGGGAAGGAGGGAGGGACGGTCTAGGTGCCCGCCCCGAGGCCCCAGCGCCACCTGCCCTCCGCCACCTACCGCGGCTCCTCCAGTTCCCAGGGCCGCGGCCGGAGCAGCTCTGAGCGCTCGGTTCGCCCCACGGTGCCCTTAAAAGGCGCCGGCGTGAACCAACGGGCCCCTGAGGAGAGTGGAGAGATCAGTCGGGTTGGGAGAACCCCCCCTGAACCGTCCCAGGAGGCTCGAGCCCCGCGTCGTTTTTCTCGCAAAGTCTCTCTTGGCTAGCGCCGTCGGAAAGAGGCCGGGCTCTTTGATTTAGCGATGAGGGTGGTTTCCTCCCTAGGAAGTCACCCCCTGCAAAATATTGCAGAAGGTGGACTGAGCCAGTCGAACGCAAATCTCGAAACCCACGGGGGAGGCTGTTTTGGTCGAAGGTAAACAAAGCCATTGCCCCCGCCCTCTGTTACTACATCAGCCCACGTACAGCCCCCAACTCGATTCCGGCAGCGTAACGGAATTAGCCAGGGTTCCTCTCACCTGTTCTCCTGCCCCCACTCTCTACGGCCTCCGCTCTGAACGAATTCCCCTTCCCCCAGCAGAGGACCCGTCCGCGTCGTGAAGGCTTCTGGGAGGCGTAGTCCAAGCGCCGATTAGGGCCTGCTCGGAGTCCCAGGAGCCCCTCTTCCAGCTGCCGGATCGGCTCCAACCTTATAAACCCAGGACCTGTAACGGTTGCGGGCCGTTCCCACTTGTTTGTGTAGTTAGCTGTCACTCAAAATACTGTAAATCCGACGAGGGCCCAGGGCTGTTCACTCCTTCTCCTCTCTCTATGCCCCCACCCCCAGCAGGATGAGGTAATGGGATTGTGATTATGACATCATAGGCGGTTCACTTGCTTGCGTGGGGGAGGGGGGAGAAGGGAAAGTACGGTGGTTACAGCTGGACCACTTTCTTTAAACCTTTCTGGGAGGGAGGAAACAGGTCGCTGGGGGAAAAGATATTGATAGTGCTATATTTCCTCTTCACGAAGAGAAACCACCTTTTATTAAATCTCCATCGCTACCACTACCTCCTACTCAGCCAAAGTTTAAGTCCTTTTTGAAGAGACTGAATGTAGCAGTTGGTAGGTGAAGAGGTTGTGGAACAGCTAGGTGGTTTCTGGCTCTTAAGTAAATTTGAGTATCAGCTATCAAAGAAGGTTTAGACAGAGGGTAAAACATGGGAAAAGGAGAGGTTTTAAACAATGCCTTCGTGTTATGATCTCTTTGTGGGACAGAGTTTTAGATTTTTAATCAATTGGAAAGTAGAAGTACTGCAAGTAATCTTCACTATTACATTCAGCAAGAAGTCCCTTGAAAGACACGTTTTCCCTAAATATTTTATGCAAAACTGAAGTCTGAGACAGATAAGTAATTGTGACCAGCTCAAAGGTAGAGCCAATGGTGGGGATCTTCCTCAGAAAGACAGGGAAGGCAGGAAGCAGGAATGACCGAATCTGCAAACTGAAAAAGAAGAGTAAAGGGGAAAGTGAGGTACTTATCAAGAAAAGACATGGAGCAGGGGGGTGTGATGGGAGATAACACTGCACATTTGTTTGCCCTGTACATTTCCCCTTGGCAAAAGATGGGGCAGGGACCATGAAGTGTAGAGGAAACGATTTCCAGTAATTGCTGCTATGGAACGCTTATGTGCCAGGCACCGTGCTGCATACTTTAAATATGTATTCTCATTTTTGTTTACAATCATAAAATGAGAGAAAATTTCCTTGACAGATGAAACACCAAGAGAGGTTAAGTAGCTACCCATGTGGTGGACAATGTTCATATTAAAAAGCTGTCTGAGACTGTAAAGCCCTTGGTCTTCACCACTAGGTAAATCTCCCTTTTTATTTAATAATAAAATATCATGCTTACTAAAGATAACTGATTGAGTATAAGAAGTTAGCATT
Source organism: Oreotragus oreotragus (assembly GCA_006410675.1). Lineage (NCBI taxonomy): Eukaryota > Metazoa > Chordata > Mammalia > Artiodactyla > Bovidae > Oreotragus > Oreotragus oreotragus. Next base: position 362,588 of record SJYX01015279.1, on the reverse strand, counting down.
GGCACATTTGCAAAACATTGAAAGAAACTGAAACACTTAACTAAACCCTGCAAGTCAAATTTCAGGTCTGGATTCAAAGGAAAATGACACCCATTTCATCAAGTATAAAACAGTGTCCCCAGTGCAGCCCAGCCTCTTCCTCATTTCTAACAACTAGATCTCTTTATGCCACTTTTGGTTCAAGGTGTTTTTTTTTTTTTTTTAACTCACGTTCTGCATATTTTTCCCCCTGTTGTTCCATTTTCCTTCTTTTGTTCTTGGGCTACTACCTTGAACCCTATCATAATTGTGACCTCCTGGGCTAGACCCCATCTCTGACCCTGCTCCAGTGGGTTTCAGCAGAGGATACTACCTGGACTCCCTCCTACTCTTCATCCTGATTCTCTGAGGGTTCCAGGGCCTGGAGCCAGTCATCCAAAGGGGTGGAATCCATTGGCTCTAAGAGATTGTCCATTCCGCACCTAGGAAGGCAGAAGAGTCAGAGAAATGTGCACTTCAGTCAGACTCTCTCTTTTCAGCCAGTGAAAGTGAAACCTCTGCAAAGTGAAGAGAGATAAAGCTTAGTCCACCACTCAGGGAAGGAACAAGGAATAGTGCACACACCCCTCAGCCTGCAGAGGCTGGCTGGGAGGGTCCCAGGAATGTAGGGCTCTTCTCCACTTCCGGATCTGGGCATCCCAGGAGCGACGGCTGTACCTCCTGTTCTTGTTTGGTGTTTGAGGGTGAAGTCCTGGCTGTCGCTGTGCCCTGGCAATGACAAATGTGTCAGACTAAGGTCAAGGCCAAGGGGCACAGCTTATTGCTTATTATGGTGAATTAGGAGACTCATTAGGGATTTCCTGAAAATGAGGTAAGATCAGTGTCCTCAATCCAAAGAAAATGTTCAAATTAGATTAAATATCAATCTTCCCAACTCTCTAATATTCTTTCTTCTGGGTAAGCTAAATTAGATATTCCAAGTCCCTCACTAGTCAAGATAGATACGAAGAAAGTAATTGACATCTCTTTAAAACATATTCTACCTTTTCATTCATTAATTTGTGTATATGCTTGTAAGCTTACATATAATTAGGCAGGTATGTTGTAATTAACAGTCAGATGGAGGCATGGGCCTTCCCAGGTGGCACTAGTGGTAAAGAACCCTCCTGCCAATGCAGGAAATGTAAGAAATGCAGGTTCGATCCCTGGGTCGGGAAGATTGGCGGGCATGGCAACCCACTCCAATATTCATGTTTAGAGAATCCCACGGACAGAGGGAATCCCCTGGGGCTGGGGTCCATAGGGTCGGAAAGTAACATATGCACGCATATGGAGGCATGAGGTGAAAATGGAAGAAAAAAAATTTATTAGCAAACATGAATAGAGCTTTGAGAAGTCTTATGGGCCAAGTATAAACTGAACTTGTTCCATCTGAAAAAATAAAATCTTGGAAATTTATTTGGGGGACTAGATTACAGGATAATTTAGTAATGTTGCAACTTTGTGGGAGCATTCAGATTTTAGTATCTTTCCATCACCTGACATTGAACAAAAACCATGTGGTTGACACTCTTGTGACTACCCACAAGTGCACTCACTTGGGGACCTGCTGCAGAAAGCACTGGTAACCAGGTGTGCGCTTGCCATAATCTATCTGCTTTTGCCGCCGCTGTAGGACAGTTGCATCTGTCTCTAGCTCCCACCTATAAAGACGTAGACAGTGGTCCCATGAAGTGTTATGATAGTCATCAAAGCAGAAACCAGCTCTTCCCACATTCCCTTAATCTCCAGCCTGATTGTCAAACTTACCTAGCATGGCAGGGCTCTGTACTGACTCCCACACTCATCATCTCTATCCTGGAGGATAAAGACTCTTCACACACCTTCTTTCTTTGGAAGCAGATTCTACAGATGAAAAGGATATTAGGATAAAACCCAGCTAACTATACTATACCTCTCAGCCACTGCACTACCAAGATCCTGGCACCAGATAAAGGTTGTATTCCTGACTCACTGTCTCTCAAAATTAAAGGTTGCATTTCTAATTTGTTTCTCAAAGTGTGGTCTGTAAGTTATTTCTATGGGTAGCTTATGGATGCCTTGATAATTCCTCAGCCCCACTCCCAGTTCAGTTCAGTTCAGTCGCTCAGTCATGTCCAACTCTTTGCGACCCCATGAATCGCAGCTCGCCAGGCCTCCCTGTCCATCACCAACTCCCGGAGTTCACTCAGACTCATGTCCATCGAGTCCGTGATGCCATCCAGCCATCTCATCCACTGTCGTCCCCTTCTCCTCCTCCCCCCAATCCCTCCCAGCATCAGTCATTTCCAATGAGTCAACTCTTCTCATGAGGTGGCCAAACTACTGGAGTTTCAGCTTTAGCATCATTCCTTCCAAAGAAATCCCAGGGTTGATCTTCCTTCAGAATGGACTGGTTGGATCTCCTTGCAGTCCAAGGGACTCTCAAGAGTCTTCTCCAACACCACAGTTCAAAAGCATCAATTCTTCGGCGCACAGCCTTCTTCACAGTCCAACTCTCACATCCATACATGACCACAGGAAAAACCATAGCCTTGACTATACGGACCTTAGTCGGCAAAGTAACAGCCCCACTCTAGGCCTATTGAATTATCATTTTGGTAAGTTATATTTTAAAGAGCTTCCAAGGTTATTTTAAACATTTTTTATTATGGAAAATAAATACTCAATGATAATAGCATAATTCTCTGCTACTCAAAGTTTGATCCCCAGACCAGCTGCATTAGCATCAGCTGAGAACTTGTTAGAAGTGTAGAATCTTGGTAACCAGATCTACTGAACCAGAGTATGCATTTTAGCAAGATCCACAGGTGATTAGCATAAAGATTAAACTTTGAGATCACTGGATATCATGGCCCTCCTAGTTACCCATGACCCAGTACTCATGGTCAATCTTGTTTCATCTATACTCACCACCATTCCCACAGGATTATTTAAAAGCAATCCCCAACATTAATAATAAATTCTTAATACCGTCTAGACAGAGGATGAGACAGATGGTTGGATAGCATCACTGACTCAAGGAACATGAGTTTGAGCAAACTGCAGAAGATGAAGGACAGGGAAGCCTGGCGTGCTGTGGTTCACGGAGTCCCAAAGAGTCAGACACAACTGAACGACTTAACAATAATAACCACCTAGTCTATGTTCAGATATCCATAAACAACCAAAGTTTGGGATCCTTTGGACTCTGATAAGGATTATGCCATGAGATGATTCTACTTTCCTTGAAAATAAATTTCTTTTACCTCACAAACCTAGTGTCTCAGATGCTGCCCGCTTAAAAGGGTCACGGACCCAGGAAAGCTCTTGGAAGGGGCCAGTGCTACTCATCATAAATACACACACCTGTCTTGCCTCAACATCTGCCACACTGGCTGCTTATGTTCCATCTATAGGGGAAGGCTAGCAAAAATAAGGAAAGGTCCACGTAACGGCACGAGAAAGAAACAAGGGAAAAAAACACAACCCATTTAAAACACCCTCTCACATAAGTGAATTCCTCCAGGTATTATCCTAGGGAGATGTCTTCGCGAGCAAGGTGCAATTTAAACGTCCCGGGGTAGAAGGGGCTGAGGGGGCAGAAGGAAAGGAGAGCTCAGAAAGGTTGTGGTGATTGGCCAGAGGAAGAGCCAATGAGGCGCCAAGCTCCCTATGGGGCGGGGCTTAGCTAGGGGCTGGCCCAAAACTGGTGGTCTAATCGGAAGCCTGCTGGCCTGTGGGGCGGGGCAAACCTCCTTCCTCACAGCTCACGCCCCCGGTGATGTAGGAGGCAAACGATTGGCTCAGCAGGTCTAGGCGGGTACGCGGAGGTAGGCTGACGCAGTTCTGAGGCGAGCGTGATAGGTTTTCGGGAAGGCGGAAGGTTTGAATGGTCAAGGCTTTTGGCTGTTAATCTTACTCTTAGGCTGTAACTTCAACCTTCTGCTGAGAGAAGCGGCGAAACCCGACCCTGGCCTATTTGGTCAAGAGGCATAGATGTCTGGTTAAATCGCCTCCTTTACCTCAGATTTTTCTTTAATTCTTCTAGAATCTTCGCTTGTGTCTGATTTCCCTGCTTACTTTCATTCCTCCTAAAGGCAAGTCTCGGACTCAAACCTGCGGTAAGCCTGGAGCTGTGTCCTCCATAGAATCACGGGCTTCGCGAACGGTGTTTAGGGGACAAAACAGGCATTATCGCGAGTTAGGAGACCTGAGTTCGTTCCTGTCAGGAGTCATGAACTGTGTGGCCCCTAACAAGTCAAAGGCCTCTTTTAATTTCACCTTCAAAACCCTGAGGTTGCCTTTCGGTAAGTTAAGATTCCAATGGAAAGGCCAAGCCGCTTCCGGCAAGTGCTATTTCACCTTCAGGCCAATCTGTAATTCACCGTTTGGGAATGCCCCCTTCTCCAGTACTGGTTCACTGGTCGCAACTGTAAAGGATGGAGGAGGTTGTGTAGGTGACGTTTTCCCTCTCTTATGGTTGTTTAGTAGAGTCCGACTCTTTTGCGACCCTATGGACTGCAGGCCACCAAGCTTCTCTGTCCATGGGATTTCCCAGACAAGAATGCTAGAGAGGGTTGCCATTTCCTCCTCCAAGGGATCTTCCCTACCCAGGGATCCAACCCACGTGTCCTGCATTGGCAGGCGGATTATTTTACCGCTGAGCCATCTGGGAAGCCTCGTCTCTTAGCTAGGTTTTGTTTTTTCTTAGAACTCGGAGACCATGTCTGCAGAATTCTTCTCATCCAAAAGAGGGGAGGGAAGCCTTGCCTCAGGACCTAGTTTTAGGTCCAATCAGAGGAAGATATTAAACCTGCTCCTTGAGAGAGATGCTTCCTTTTCCATCAGTTCAGATCTCCCTACAACTCCGGTGGAGAAGAAACTTTTTGGTGACTCTGCAAACCTAAGCATTTTGTCTGGGTAAATCTACTTTTTCTTTTCACATCTCCTTTGCTCTTCTAAACAGTTTTTGGGCTTTTTAAAAATTATCCTGGTTCAGAGATAAGGGTTAAGCTACTGTCCTTGACTAACCATTTGACAGTTTTGAGTCTAAGGCTTCTTTTCTGTGACACAGAAATAATAATCCCTTACTATCTTACTAGGATCATATAGAATCAAATGATGAGGAAAGTCTTTGAAAACTATTGCATCATATAAGTTGTCACTTTATAAGTATTACAGTTAACATTACTATTGTTGTTGTTTAGTTGCTAGTGCCCAATTCTTTTGCAACTCCATGGGCTGTAGCCTGCCAGGCTCCTCTGTCCATGGTATTTCCCAGGCAGTATTACTGTAGTGGGTTGCCATTTTCTTCTCCAGGGGATCTTCCCAACCCAGGGATTTAACCCACATCTCCTGCACTGACAGATGGAGTCTTTACCACCGATCCACCAGGGAAGCCCCTATTGTACTGTAAATTCTGGTAATGCCATACTGATGCCTCAACTAGCCAGCAAAGTTGGAAGTCAGAGAAGTACTGAAGACTCCAGGGAGAAATAAAATCTGTGTGCTCATGGTGCTCAGGGCAAAAGATAAGTAGTCAAGACCCACCTCAGCCATTTTCTTAAATTACCTTGATTCAACATGTTGTTGAGAAAATGAGGTATTATTGGAGTAGAGAAAAGGTGGGTTATTTTTCTTAGGCTAGTCTGACGTGTTTCCAAAAATCAGTTAGATTTATTTGAAGACTGTTTTATGTGGTAGTCAGGGATGGGTGTTTCAAATGAAAAGGATAATGTAATCTTTGCCTTTTAGGATATTATAACCCAGTGGGAATCTTGATGTACTATTATGTCTCAACAGAGGAACCCCAAAACGTCGCCTTGATCTTTCAAATCTTAGCAGCGGGGAGATGTCTGCCACTCAGCTTACTGCTTCTGTATACCTTGATGAAACTGGTAGGGAAAAGGGAGGTAAAGCCCTCAAGGGAAAGAATAATTGTTAGGGGAGAGGACAGTAGTATGATAGAGATGGAAGGTGGTAAAAGTAGATAGAGGGCCTTGAGGATGGAATTCTTCGAGTACCCAGAGGATTTTTGAGAAGAATAATTCAGCCAATGGGAAGAGAATTGACCCGAATAGGAGTCACTTTGCATTGAGAAAGTTAGACAAGAAGGAATATTTTGTTGATTGATTGTGTGAATGAAAGTGGTAGTTAAAGATAAAAGTTTTATGTCCCAGTCTAATTTCGGCAGAGACAAAGAAGCCAACATAAAGAAATGCTTTGTCAACTAATTCTTACATGTTTTTATAGGGTGTGTACCACAAAGCAATGTGTTTTACTAGTCAACCATTTTAGTATTTGTTCTAATTTCATATTTCCTGAGTGATAAATTTTCCTTTCTACTGATGAAAAAAAATCTCTGTAGGTTAGCATAATGCACTATTTCCGAGAAATTTTCCTTTATGTGACACATGCAGATTTTCAAGTTTCCATGAACTTGTACCATGGTACCTTGTATCATAAAATTGGTATTTATCAAGAGCCTTTGTATTTAAAAGCTCAGCTTTTGAAATTAATAAGGCTCACTAGTAATGAAAACTAGAAGGAAGGACAAAATACGTGAACAAGAATAACTTTTTACATCTGATTGCAGGTCATTTGGAGTCTACAGGACCTGAGCAAGTACAGTTAGCTGGAATGTAAGTTCTTTTGCTAAATGAATCCAGTACTAAAGTATTAAAGCCTTCTCAGCACTGGCCTAGGGATTTTATCCTATGCAGACTCTATAGCGAATGTTTCACCTTAAGTGTAAGGGGGCTTAAAGGCGTAGGTTCTTCCTTGAAAGATACTGTAAGTTTCCAAAATCGAAATTGTGTTGTGAGGGACTTCCTTGGTGACACAGTGGATGGAAATCTGCCTACCAATGCAGGAGACTTAGGTTTGATCCCTGGTCTGGGGCAATTCCGCATACTGTGGAGCAACTAAGCCCATGTGCCACAACTTGTGAGCCTGTGCTCTAGAGCCCATGAGTCACACCTACTGAGCCTGCATGCCGCAACCACTGATGCCTATGTACCTAGAGCCTGTGCTCTGCAAGAAGAGAAGGCACTGCAATTAGAAGCCTGAGCATTGCAAGTAGCCCCTGCTTGTTGCAATTAGAGAAAGCCTGTGGACAGCAACAAAGACCCAATGCAACCAAAAAATAAAATAAATAAAAAATAGTAGATTACTTATGTAAAAAAAATAGTGTTGTGAAAAGGAAGGCTATTATTTTAATCCTCACATACAATCAGTATGGTCTTTAAAATGGAAGAGAATGGTATACTGAACTTAGATGGAGGCTGTTATCTGCATGTGAGTAGTACTAAATCTTAGTGGTCAAAAGTGCAGCAGAGTGCAGGCTCTGGAATCAGAGTGTTTGGATTCCAGTGTCTTACTGCTTCATGAACTTATTTTGACAAGTTTCTTAACCTCAAGGGACCTCAGTTTATTTGTAATAAAGAAATAATAATAATGGAGATAATAGCACTTTACATAAATGACTCCTATGAAGATTAAATGAAGATGTATACCTAATACATATGCTGCAGTTTACAATGTTTTTTATTACAATTGAAGATTCTTTATTGAAGACCTTAAAAAAATGTTCAGTTAGAGAGTACTCAAGGAATGAAAAGTAGTTTTAATTCTTAAATTTATCATGAATTTTCCATTTGATTGTTTTAATATTTTTATAACTTTATTCTTCAAAGTTTAGATGAATTAGGTGCCTCTTTGTGCACTAGGGAAGACTCTGCATGAGTATTTTTAATCAATACATGTGAAAATTTTACTTTATATTGCTTTTATTTTCTTTGAATTGCTTATATGTCCTAACTCAGACTAGATGAAGTCTGGGGAGGGAGGATAGAAATTCATAAAAAATAAATATTAACTCCCAATAGTCCATGCTGAAAAATTAGTAAATTGTAAATTGTGTCTACATAAGATAGAGGACAAAGTCATCATCTTTGATGCATAGCTATATATATAGTTATGCCTGTGAGGTGAGGTCCTCATCCTCAGGATGTCACTCAATGTGTTGTTATTTACCATAGAGAACACCCTATATATTGGTATTGGAAGAGACATCAGTTAGGTACAGGTCTCCTAGAATGCAAGAAAAGTGGGATGTCCCGAGTCACTGAAGAATAACCAAATCGTGTTTGGGGTTTGAATGACTGGCAGTTTTTCTCTTTTGGATCTACAGGAATTACCGCCAACATCTTATAAAATGTAGCCCAGTGAGTAACTCATCTTTCTTGGGTTTGGGTTTGTCAGGTGGGAGGCAGAGGATTTCCAGCTTAGCTTGAAGATGCAGGATGTTCTTTGAAAACAATCTCTTGTAGACACAGCTGTTTTGTAGCACTCCGAATGCCTTGGACCATGGCTGCAGGAAGAAAGATGCAATATGTGGCTCATCTGCAAATAAGGAAAATGTGAGTGTTTAATGGAATCCTAGGTCCATTAGTAGTTTTATTCCTTTGAGTAGAGCAACTCATCAGTATCCCTGTGAGACCTAGAGCTGTCTGTGCTTCAGTATGCTCGACAAGCAAATTGCAACACTAGAGGAAAAAAAAATTCTTTATAGTTTGTTTGTTTTTTTCTATTTAAGGTTTGATCCTAGGATGGAAACCTGGCTTCCAGTCTTCCACAGCAGGTCATCATTATTACTCATGTTCAGTTGATTGTAATGTAAAAAATTTAGGACTTAAAAAAAAAACCACAGGGATAATTTACATAATTTGTTCACATATTCATTGCATGGCTTCACAAACGAGTCTAGGTTTCTTCATTTCTTATTTCCCTCTTAGTCTAGTTTCTTAGCCCATATTCTGAGGAAATCATTGTCCTTTTTTGTCTGAGTCTTAGATTATCCTTCAGTTCCAAGTTGAAACTAGCTTCTCCAAAGCTACATAATCGCTAATTCTCTAACTAAGCCCTTCACTAATCCCCTTTTCTAACCATCTTTTTGCTTTTTCTGTCCTCCCATCCTTTCTTCCAGGTCAGTATGTATAAAAGATAGCTGCTGTTCTTATTTGCTCACGTTGCCTAAGTTATGCCCATGTTTTTTGGCTGTCCTAATCAGCTTTTTCTTGAATTAATACAGTTCTATTCTCTGTTTATAATCACTATTTAAAAATTTCATCATTCCTTCCCCTGTCAGGCTCCCTTTTTCCTCCCTTCCTTTGGCTTGTGATCATAAAATCAGTACCCTCCAGAGCGATTCTACACACCATACATCAAATCCAAACCATAATTTGTATTTTCAGGATATGTGGTCAACCTTGATTACATGTACTGTGTTTTGTGAGGGTTATCCATGGCTTCATCAGATGAAATGTTTTTGGCAGAGTATACTGACACCTCTTCTTTCAGCCAGTGTAGTTTTTCTTATGCAGGAAAATAGCACTTCAAAGCCCCTGGAGTGGTGGGTACCCAGGTACCTGAGGTCTCCTCTTTCTATACTGGTGAGTCACTGGACATCATCCTCAACAATCAACTGAGGTATTGTGGAGTAGAGGATTGCGGATCTGGATTTAATGGCCCTTTGAATTTTCTAAGCTGACTTGAGTGAGAAAAGGGGTTGGAGAAGTAACCTTTGAGCAAGGAAAGAGAGGAGACATGTCCTCTGATCTGTTTATGTTAAATTTTAAGAAGAAGAATAAATTCTTAGGCCTTTTAAAGCATTTCTCCTTTATTCTTTAAGTGTTTCCCTTCTCTTTCTCATGGCTTGCAGGTGGCTCATTGGGTAAATAATCTGTCTGGAATGCAGGAGATGTGGTTCAACCTCTAGTTGGGAAGATCCCCTGGAGGAGGGCATGGCAACCCACTCCAGTATTCTTGCCTGGAGAATCCCATAGTCAGAAGGAGCCTGGCTGGCTATAGTCCATAGGGTTTTCAAGGGTCAGACACTACTGAAGCAACTGAGCACGCATGCACCCCTCTTTGTCAATTTTAAAAGTACTGTGTGCCCATGTGAAAACTGTGTAAAAATATAGTAAAATAAAAAAGAAAATGGCTACCTCATAGAGAAAAACCACTATTAACGTTTACCTCATTGCTTTCAATCCTTTATCCATGTGTATAGTTTTACAAAGTTGAAGTCATATTGTATATATAACTTTATATTCTATTTTTTTTTGCTCTTTATTTATTTATTTTTATTTATTTTTTTTTAAAAATTTTATTTTACTTTACAGTACTCTACTGGTTTTGGCATACATTGACATGAATCCGCCACGGGTGTACACGAACTCCCAAACATGAACCCCCCTCCCTCTCCCCACCCCCCTATTCTATTATTTTAAATAAAAATTAAAACTCTTAGTAAATAGTTCTTAATGGATGCTTTTATTCTAATAATTGAACTGTAATTTATATAAGTACTTCCCGATTGTTGGGCACTTATGGGTATTTGCTTTTACAAGTGATGCTATCGTGTAAATTCCTGAGCACAAATTTTGCCTGTTAACAATTTTTTTTATTGAGGATTAGTACCAAATATTATAATTATTAGATTAAAGGGTTTAAATACTTTTAAGGTTTTTGATACATATTGCCAAATTCCTTTCCAAATAAAGTTCTAAGAATTTACATTTTCATGAGCAATCCATAGCTCATTTGGATAAATGATTTGTTATTACTTTAAAATATTTGCTAATTAGATGGGTAAAATGTTTTATTTTATGTTAAAAGTAATTAGTAATGACTTCATGTCCCTTAGCCATGCATATTTTCTCTAATGAATGATTGTGTCCTTTGTTCATTTAGCTACTGGAGTTTTAACTTACACAGGTGCTCACTTGTTATTGTGTTTGTTTGTTTAATTGAACTATATTTGATTTACAAGGTTGTGTTAGTTTTGGGTATATAACATCACTTGTTTTTAATAAACTATGGACTTGATGTACTCCAAAGATTTGGATCCTAATCTCAACACTCTGGGGAAGGCATTTTAATATGCCTCATACTAAGGAGATAAAGTTGAGCATGTTTCAGATTTTTCATATCTTGGAGTAAGGCAAGACTTAGAGCATAGTAAAATTGCTAGATAGCTGTTAGTATATGTATATGTAATTTTTTTTAATATATTAAAATATATATAACATTTACCATCTGAACCATTTTGTGTACGATCCAGTGGCATTATGTTCACAACATTAAGTATGTTCACTATCCATTTCAGAATTTTTTTATCATTAAAAACAGAAGCTCTTTGCTCACTAAATAATGGTGGTGGTGGTTTAGTCTCTGAATTGTGTCTGACTCTTGTGACCCCCATGGGCTGTAGCCCACCAGGCTTCTCTGTCCATGGGATTTCCCAGGCAAGAATACTGGAGTGAGTTGCCATTTCATTCTCTAGGGGATCTTCCTGACCCAGGGATTGAAAACCTGTGTCTTCTCTGTTGTAGGTGGATTCTTTACCACTTTACCACTGAGCCACAGGGAAGTTGCCCATTAAACAATAACTCCCCCTTTCTCCCTCTGGTACTCTAGGTACTGCTTCATGTAAGTAGAATAATATAATATTTGGCCTTTTCTGTCTGGCTTATTTCACTTAACATAATATCTTCAAGGTTCATCCATACTGTAGCATGCATTAGAATTTCATTTCTTTTTATGGCTGGATAATCCATTATATGGATATACCACATTTTGTTTATGCATTAATCTGTTGATGGACATTTTGTTTGTTTCTACCTTTTAGCTATTGTGAATAATGCTGCTATGAACATTAATATAAAAATATCTGTTTAAATCTCTACTTTAAATTCTTTGGAGTATACACCAAAAAATGGAATTGCTGGATCATACATTGTAATTGTATGTTTAATTTTTTGATAGAACTACCATACCATTATCCATAGCAGCTACATCATTTAACATTTCCCACAACAATTGTACATGGTTCCAACTTCTCCATATCCTTGCTGACACTTGTTATTTTCCGTTTTTTTTTTGTTTGCTTATAGCTATCCTAATAAGTACAAAGTAGTATCTCTGTGGTTTTGATTTGCATTTCCGTTCAGTTCAGTTCAGTCGCTCAGTCGTGTCTGACTCTTTGCGACCCCATGAATCGCAGCACGCCAGGCCTCCCTGTCCATCACCAACTCCCGGAGTTCACTCAGACTCACGTCCATTGAGTCCGTGATGCCATCCAGCCATCTCATCCTCTGTCGTCCCCTTTTTCTGCCTCCAATCCCTCCCAGCATCAGAGTCTTCCAATGAGTCAACTCTTCGCATGAGGTGGCCAAAGTACTGGAGTTTCAGCTTTAGCATCATTCCTTCCAAAGAAATCCCAAGGCTGATCTCCTTCAGAATGGACTGGTTGGATCTCCTTGCAGTCCAAGGGACTCTCAGGAGTCTTCTCCAACACCACAGTTCAAAAACATCAATTCTTCAGCGCACAGCCTTCTTCACAGTCCAACTCTCACATCCATACATGACCACAGGAAAAACCATAGCCTTGACTAGACAGACCTTAGTTGGCAAAGTAATGTCTCTGCTTTTGAATATGCTGTCTAGGTTGGTCATAACTTTTCTTCCAAGGAGTAAGCGTCTTCTAATTTCATGGCTGCAGTCACCATCTGCAGTGATTTGGGAGCCCAAAAAAATAAAGTCTGACACTGTTTCCACTGTTTCCCCATCTATTTCCCATGAAGTGATGGGACCGGATGCCATGATCTTCGTTTTCTGAATGTTGAGCTTTAAGCCAACTTTTTCACTCTCCTCTTTCACTTTCATCAAG
>SJYX01015279.1:284723-349823 GCA_006410675.1 Oreotragus oreotragus | reverse complement strand
GATGCCATGATCTTCGTTTTCTGAATGTTGAGCTTTAAGCCAACTTTTTCGCTCTCCTCCTTCACTTTCATCAAGAGGCTTTTTAGCTCCTCCTCACTTTCTGCTATAAGGGTGGTGTCATCAGCATATCTGAGGTTATTGATATTTCTCCCAGCAATCTTGATTCCACCTTATGTTTCTTCCAGTCCAGCGTTTCTCATGATGTACTCTGCATATAAGTTAAATAAGCAGGGAGACAATATACAGCCTTAATGTACTCCTTTTCCTATTTGGAACCAGTCTGTTGTTCCATGTCCAGTTCTAACTGTTGCTTCCTGACCTGCATACAGATTTCTCAAGAGGCAGGTCAAGTGGTCTGGTATTCCCATCTCTACCAGAATTTTCCACAGTTTATTGTGATCCACACAGTCAAAGGCTTTGGCATAGTCAATAAAGCAGAAATAGATGTTTTCCTGGAACTCTCTTGCTTTTTCCATGATCCAGCGGATGTTGGCAATTTGATCTCTGGTTCCTCTGCCTGTTCTAAAACCAGCTTGAACATCAGGGAGTTCACGGTTCACATATTGCTGAAGCCTGGCTTGGAGAATTTTGAGCATTACTTTACTAGCGTGTGAGGCTGAGGAACACATATTTAATCTCCTCTTTATGCCTTGGTTGTAGTTCCTCTCTCCAAGTTAGTGAAGTGTCCCTCTTAATTCGGCTTCTCTCAGCCCGTTATCTAAACAATGATAGTTTATTTCTGCTTGTGTTTCTTCTTTGCATCAGCTGATCTCTTGAACAATATATGTGATTTACCTTTGACTCTTCCTCTGGAGAAGGAAATAGCAATCCATTTCACTATTCTTGCCTGAGAAATCCATGGCTTTATCTGGGCTTTGACATTAGTCAATGTAATTAGTCCACTTTTTTTCCATATCAGCATTTGCCATATAATTTTATAAACTATGCTTTCTTAAATACCTATCCCTATGTATAGAACTAATGTTAGCCATTCTCAGCAGTACTATATATACATGAATAACTTTTTTGAGACGTGGATCTGTTTTATATGAAACTAATTTATACAGGTCATGGAAAAGAATCTGCCTACAATGCAAGAAAAGTGAAAGTGAAAGTGAAGTTGCTCAGCCGTGTCTAACTCTGCGACCCCATGGACTGGAGCCTATAATGCAAGAAACCTGGGTTCATTCCTGGGTCAGGAAGCTTCCCTGGATAAGGGAATGGCAGCCCACTCCAGTCTTGCCTGAAGAATCCCATGGACAGAAGAGCCTGGAGGGGTCACAAAGAGTGAGACACAGCTGAGCAGCTAACACTTCACTTTATATTATGATGATCAAAATTTGTAGTTTATTTATTTTTCAGTGGAGATTCTTTTTGCTTGACTAGACCTTTTCTACAAACAATGCTATTTGAAAGTTGCTTTGCAAGAAAGCAGTCTATACATGATTGATTTTTTTAGTCCTCACAACAAGCCCCTGTAGGTGTTATTATTATTTCTGCTCTACTGAATAAAAAAACTGAGGACAAATGTCACACCACCTCCAAAATATAGCAGCAGTTATTACTATAGCATACTCACCAGTAAGAGACATTATCTAGTTATTATCTAGTAAAAGAAGTAATATTTTATTACCTGAAATGGTAGGTAATACATTAGTAGGTTGACTCTTCATAATAGGTTTCAACATTCAACATAAAATAAGACAGATTTTTCAGACCAGGTCTAACACATCTAATTATATCAGCCTTTCAGAATTTCCTTCCATGGATGGCAATTAAGGACCTCCTGTGTTTACATTTAAGCATCCACCATTTTGACTGTTTTTTTAATGATGCAAGTCCTCTCTTCTCTCCTCTAGCTCTGGCTTTTACTGATTTTTCTGGACATTTTGCTTATTAATATCAATTTCCTAAGACTTTAACCTTCATTTTTTTTTAAGTTTCTGTAATAGTTACTGAAATTTCCTAGGATTTTATTTTAATCAAACAATTCACCTGTGAGGATTAGTTTAAACAATTATTAACTTATTATTTGTAATAAGTTTTAATTAATCAAATAATGTGAACTACATGAGAATGTACATAGGTTATTAAACTAGCTATTACCTTCTAAAAATAGTCATATTTGTGAGATAGAAAGTTCCCACTGTTCTGTTCCTCTTGTTCCTTTCTTGCCCCTTTGCATTTTCACATGTGCCTAAAAACAAACCACAATTGAAAATAGAAGTTTCTTAGATCTTGATAAAATTATCCTAAATTCCTCATGATAAGCCAACAAGTTGACATAATGCAGTGTGGTTCTGTATACACATAGATCATTGGAAGATAACTGAGGTAGTCCAAAAGTAGGTGTAGCCGTATCTATAGTATAACAATAACGGATTACAAATAATTTCTTATATTAGGAGAACTTAGAAACACACATTTTAAAATTATAAAAAATTAACATATTTGACTACATAAAACCATTATGTGCAAAATGAGCAGAAACAGAAGAAAAATATAATATACCCATAATAATTTATTAAAATACATTAAACATTAAGAAAAATGAGAAGCTTTGTGACCAAGCAATCCTTTTCCTCCAAAAAATAAAGCTCAATTCAGTTCAGTTCAGTCACTCAGTTGCGTCCAACTCTTTGCGACCTTATGAATCGCAGCATGCTAGGCCTCCCTGTCCATCACCAACTCCTGGAGTTCACTCAAACTCACGTCCATCGAGTCAGTGATACCATCCAGCCATCTCATCCTCGGTCGTCCCTTTCTCCTCCTGCCCCCAATCCCTCCCAGTATCAAAGTCTTTTCCAATGAGTTAACTCTTCGCATGAGGTGGCCAAAGTACTGGAGTTTCAGCTTTAGCATCATTTCCTCCAAAGAAATTCCAGGGCTGATCTCCTTCAGAATGGACTGGTTGGATCTCCTTGCAGTCCAAGNCATCCAGCCATCTCATCCTCAGTCGTCCCTTTCTCCTCCTGCCCCCAATCCCTCCCAGTATCAAAGTCTTTTCCAATGAGTTAACTCTTCGCATGAGGTGGCCAAAGTACTGGAGTTTCAGCTTTAGCATCATTTCCTGCAAAGAAATTCCAGGGCTGATCTCCTTCAGAATGGACTGGTTGGATCTCCTTGCAGTCCAAGGGACTCTCAAGAGTCTTCTCCAACACCACAGTTCAAAAGCATCAATTCTTCGGCGCTCAGCCTTCTTCACAGTCCAACTCTCACATCCATACATGAACACAGGAAAAACCATAGCCTTGACTAGTCGGACCTTAGTCGGCAAAATAATGTCTCTGCTTTTGAATATGCTATCTAGGTTGGTCATAACTTTTCTTCCAAGGAGTAAGTGTCTTCTAATTTCATGGCTGCAGTCACCATCTGCAGTGATTTTGGAGCCCCCCAAAATAAAGTCTGACTTAAAACTGTTTCCACCGTTTCTCCATCTAGTTCCCAAAATAAAAGGAAATTTCTTTAACCTCTCAAGAGACAAGGAAATGCAAAGTAAAGCAATGAACTACAACATAATGTGTTGATTCGCAAGCTTTTGGAAAATGATTATATTAAATTCTGTGAGGCTGTGAGATAATTTTACTCTCTTGCATTGTTGGTGATGGTATAAATTAGTTCCACCGTTTTATAGTGGATTCCATGACAACAGCCAATGAAGACAGAGTTAGAGGTTGAAAAGCTGACTGGAGAATGGAGGTCCATGGCACTAGATTCTTTCCAGGTCACTCTAGTAATTTCAATATTTTGGAGCATTTATTGTTTAAAAATTAAATAGCTATATCTCTCTATGTATAATCTGCCTTTTATCAAATTTCTCTCTCCTTTTCTCCTGAAGTTCAGGTTCTCATGTGCTTTTCAAGTAATCAAATCAGTTTAATTTTTTTCCAATTTCTTCTAATTTTGCAGATTTCTCTGCTAGTCCCATAAATGGAATGAAATTACACACTTGCTTGACATACACATTTTATGTGTGGAAGTTTCTGGAATTAAGATGTTGCTTTTGTTCACTATCTACAGACACTGATTCTCATCAACAACAAAATTAGCAAAATCAGCCCTGGGGCATTTGCTCCTTTGGTGAAATTGGAACGACTTTATCTTTCCAAGAATCAGCTGAAGGAATTGCCAGAGAAAATGCCCAAAACTCTTCAGGAGCTGCGTGTCCATGAGAACGAGATCACCAAAGTGCGAAAGTCTGTGTTCAATGGATTGAACCAGATGATCGTCGTAGGTACAGATACTCTTATAACTCTAAAACCAGGACTCAAGGTTCACCTTAAGAGATTACAAGTAAGCTTTAGCTACAGGAAGGTAAATTAGCTAGAATTTACAGCTCTTAAAGCATGTAGAAATAACAGTAGCTGGGCCAGGAGAAATGGATATTGAATTTGTGCCTTACAAAATTTTTATTCTTGAACTTGAGGATCTGAAAATGTAGGAAGAAGTCTCTAGAGCTGATGCTACACTACCTACTGCAGGCCCAAGATGCGGGATGGAATTAAGCTGTGCTTAGTTAGAGATATTTGGAGAATACCTTTACATTGTGGGAATTTATTCTAGTCTGAACATCTATAAATCATTTGCTTTAAATAATGTGTTCTAATGTTTTTCTCTATATGAGATAAAATATTTGTCATATTATAATTGGCTTACAAAATGCTAGATTCATATTATTTAACAGTATTTTAATATATCTTAGTAATTGCCCCATAACAAGTGTGATTTATAAACACTCACTTTTGTTGATTTCTAGGCAAACCTCTGTATGGACCTTAAATAATTTTGTTGTTATTGTTTTTCATATTATTACTTTTTCTTAAATCATTTTTGTTGTTGCTATTGTTTTTGGTTATTTTAATAAGAGAAACTTTTACCACATTTTGCCATCCCTTTGAGACACAAGCCCTTTAATTTCTCTTTTGTATTTTCAGTCAAGTTGTTATTGATCCAAACTTTTTCTTGTTGAGCAGACACTTCTCTGGCTTGCAATTTCCTCAGATTGTCCTCTAAAATTTTTGCACTTATTGCATTTATAGAACTTGGCACCAACCCGCTGAAGAGCTCAGGCATTGAAAATGGAGCTTTTCAGGGAATGAAGAAGCTCTCCTACATCCGCATTGCTGATACTAATATAACTACCATCCCTCAAGGTGATGAAAATTCTTTTATATATATATTTTGTTCATTTGATATTTTTAAAATTTATTAATTTATTTTAATTGGAAGCTTATTACTTTACAATATTTTAGTGGTTTTTGCCACACATTGACTTGAATCAGCCACAGGTCTTCAAAGTAATTTGAATATCTAAATCCAAAGGCTTTGACACTAAAAAAAAAATGTCTTTGAAAATTTGAATGGTGACTCAAATGGCCAACATTATTTCTAGTAAATTCTCTATCCCTTGAAGTGTTCCAGTGAAACTAGCTGGCCACTGGGCCATCCAAGCTGACTGTAGAGATGGCTAGACTCTCAGCTGTAAAGATACTTATATCGGATGTAAGATGCAAATTAACAGACAATGATTTTATATTATAGAATTGTGATATCATAAAGAAAAAAATTATAGTTATTTAAAAAATAGACTGCTTTTGTAGTACTTTGTTTTAAAAAATGATACCATGGAAGAACGTTTGAAACTGAGCCAATTTTTACTGAGTCTCTAATCCCTTAGTGAATTCCATTGCATTTTAGGACATTCTAGTCACTACTCTCTGAATAACAGGATCCACAATGGTCACGATGTAAGAGTGGTGGTTATATGTTGTAAAGAGTGTGGATTTTGGAGTCTGCTTGAGTTCAGACTGTCACTAATTGACTATGATCTTGGACAAGTTATTCAACATCTATTACACATTTGTAAAATCATAAAGTGGTAATAATATTAGTATCCACTTCATTGGATTGTTTTAAAGTTAAATAAATGGAAAAATGTCTGGCCTGTAAATAAGTAGTGGGTTATTGTTACCTTCTATTATTCATTAAAAATATTTTAAACACTCATTTAGCTTAGGCAAAGTATAAGCATGGAGAAAGGGCAATGAATAGGATATAGGCCTGCCTTCAAGAAGCTTATTGCCTAGAGCAAAGCCGGCAAGTAAATAGCAATCATCACAGTCACAGGGATAAGCTCACCATTCTAAGGTTTAGTCAGGAAAGGCTTTTAAGCCAACAAATCAGCAAAAATAAGTTTCTCTAATTTTCACATTTTTCTGGTCCCAGGTATTCATTTCAGTCACACAAAACCTCTTCCGTATTCTCAAATTTTCTCCTCAATCTGGCCTTTCCTCAGTTTAGATGTCTTGTTCTTGAACTGATGCAAAATATAGGTACTTGCCCACAGAAAACAATTATCCTTTATTGTGCTTCTACTGAAATTTCAGGTCTAGAGAGTACTTAGTCCATAGGATGGTTCTTACTACCCCTTGCCCTCTCTATAGTATTTTTGCTACAAAGCACTTTTGATACCCATTGATAGCAACTACTGGTATAGATGATAGATAGATAGATGATAGATCAATAGACAGATGATAGACTGATAGACAGATGAAGGGAAATTGATTTATAGTTCACAAAGTACTTTCATATTGAGTCTCTGACTTGTTACATTGTAATAGGTAATTTTTACATCACCAGTGCAGGGATTTTATATTTGTAAATATATTTTAATTTACATTTACAATAGTACATTTTATTATATATATATATACTCTTTAAAGCCTTAGAGCTGTAGGAGGTAAAGTAAAGTAGCTGGAATTTAAAGTCCAGGTATTTTTTTATTACTTCATGCTACCAGCTGACTTGCATTAAACCACATGCTTTGATTTTGCTGTCCTTCTAATTACATCTCCTAAACATATCTCAATAACACATTTCATCACTTAGTGATCAGTTTTCTTTGATTTCTTATATCTATTTATTACTATGCTAGGGCTCTTTTCTCATCTTTTCTACTTGGTTTTATTTACTAAACTCTTAATAGTATTAAAATCATAATAACTCAGTTTTATTAAGCACTTATGCCAAATGCTTTTCATGAATTCTGTTATATTATGCCAAATGCTTTTCTTGGCCTCTGTTATAGGAATCTCAAAACGACCCTTTTAGGTAATATTATCACACCTGTCTTATAATTGAGGGAAATAAATCTGAAAGACATAAAGTAAACTGTGACCAAAGCCTCCAAGCCAGGCAGTGGCACAGCTGGGTTGTGCTGGGCTGATGCCGTAACTCATGTGTTTGACCGTTTCCTCCTTCCTGTGCATATCTTTACCTGTGTCATGTAAGAGTCTACCTTTCCTAGACTGGTACCCTTACGCCTGGACACAGCCTCGTTCCAGGAGTCTTACTTTCCACGTTATCTCTGCTCAGAGTGATGTCAAAAGGCAGTGGAGTAGAGTAGAGAGATTTTCAGTTCACACTGTGAAGTCAGACCTTCCTGGGTGAGAGGACTGACTCATTCATTTAGTTATCCTGTGACTTCAGGCTTATTATTCCACACTTCTAAAACCTCAGTTTTGCTACCTATAAAATGGTGGTATTAGTGACACCTCTCTTGTAGGGTATTTGTGAGGATTAATAGGTATAAATAAGACTTGTACATACACAGTATCTGGCCCAAAGTAAGCTCTCAGTGTATTTTGTCTTAAAAATGGAAAAGGAAAAGAAAAAACAGTAACAAGTGTAGAATCTTTGGCTAAATGTTACTGTGGCAGAAGCTAATGATATTTTTTATAAATTTAGATCTCTTTACCCTCCTATTGCAAACTTCTGTTTCACAGTGAAACTTACCATAACTTTCCTTTTGGGAAACAGATGTCCCCAAAGGGAAGACACTTAGAAATGACGTAAGAATGAGGGATGTGATGATGATTGTTGTTTCAGAGACACTACATTTTTAAAAACACCTTTTCATAGTGACAGGGAAAAAAGGATGTACATTCACTGCTTTGTTATACACTCACTTGCTTTATCTATGAGAGTATTTTAAAAATCCACATTTATATATTCTGAGACTAAAGTGATTGGAATCCCTTAGTCCTTATTGACTGTGATTTCCTGACATTTATTTGTAAGAATCATGCCATTGTTATTTCATTTTCTTCAGTGAAGAGCATGTTATTCTCTTAGGCCATCTGGGAGCATATCACAGTCCCCACCAGTAGCTAGATAACCCTACACAATGGGTAACTGTGAACCTCTGTTTCTTCATCAGTGAAACAGAATTAATGAAAAATAATTTATATGTTGAAAAAACTTACATGAGCTAGGTTAGGAAAATGCTAATCTCAGTGTTCAGCACATAAGAGACAGTTAGGAAAGCAGAAGTTCCTTTCTTTGGAATCTCCCACATAAATCATACTACTGTTGAGAAATTAATAGTCATTTTCAAATAAAATATGGAATAAACTTT
Organism: Oreotragus oreotragus; assembly: GCA_006410675.1. Lineage (NCBI taxonomy): Eukaryota > Metazoa > Chordata > Mammalia > Artiodactyla > Bovidae > Oreotragus > Oreotragus oreotragus. The sequence continues at coordinate 341,407 of SJYX01015279.1, read as the reverse complement.
TACATTAAATGGAATATTTTGACTGAGTTCAGTGGGGTGTAATGAAAATTTCAAGCCAAACATAACCTGTGATTTTCCAATTTTATTCATTATAGACAAAGAACCAACTCTATCTGCTAAGCAGATGCTAGTTCTCCATGTAACCAATTTGCTATTTTCTTTGTAGTTGTTGCTGTTCTTGTAAATGGAACAATACATCACCAGTGCAGGGATTTTATATTTGTAAATATATTTTAATTTACATTTACAATAGTACATTTTATTATATATATATATATATACTCTTTAAAGCCTTAGAGCTGTAGGAGGTAAAGTAAAGTAGCTGGAATTTAAAGTCCAGGTATTTTTTTATTACTTCATGCTACCAGATGACTTGCATTAAACCACATGCTTTGATTTTGCTGTGCTTCTAATTACATCTCCTAAACATATCTCAATAACACATTTCATCACTTAGTGATCAGTTTTCTTTGATTTCTTATATCTATTTATTACTATGCTAGGGCTCTTTTCTCATCTTTTCTACTTGGTTTTATTTACTAAACTCTTAATAGTATTAAAATCATAATAACTCAGTTTTATTAAGCACTTATGCCAAATGCTTTTCATGAATTCTGTTATATTATGCCAAATGCTTTTCTTGGCCTCTGTTATAGGAATCTCAAAACGACCCTTTTAGGTAATATTATCACACCTGTCTTATAATTGAGGGAAATAAATCTGAAAGACATAAAGTAAACTGTGACCAAAGCCTCCAAGCCAGGCAGTGGCACAGCTGGGTTGTGCTGGGCTGATGCCGTAACTCATGTGTTTGACCGTTTCCTCCTTCCTGTGCATATCTTTACCTGTGTCATGTAAGAGTCTACCTTTCCTAGACTGGTACCCTTACGCCTGGACACAGCCTCGTTCCAGGAGTCTTACTTTCCACGTTATCTCTGCTCAGAGTGATGTCAAAAGGCAGTGGAGTAGAGTAGAGAGATTTTCAGTTCACACTGTGAAGTCAGACCTTCCTGGGTGAGAGGACTGACTCATTCATTTAGTTATCCTGTGACTTCAGGCTTATTATTCCACACTTCTAAAACCTCAGTTTTGCTACCTATAAAATGGTGGTATTAGTGACACCTCTCTTGTAGGGTATTTGTGAGGATTAATAGGTATAAATAAGACTTGTACATACACAGTATCTGGCCCAAAGTAAGCTCTCAGTGTATTTTGTCTTAAAAATGGAAAAGGAAAAGAAAAAACAGTAACAAGTGTAGAATCTTTGGCTAAATGTTACTGTGGCAGAAGCTAATGATATTTTTTATAAATTTAGATCTCTCTACCCTCCTATTGCAAACTTCTGTTTCACAGTGAAACTTACCATAACTTTCCTTTTGGGAAACAGATGTCCCCAAAGGGAAGACACTTAGAAATGACGTAAGAATGAGGGATGTGATGATGATTGTTGTTTCAGAGACACTACATTTTTAAAAACACCTTTTCATAGTGACAGGGAAAAAAGGATGTACATTCACTGCTTTGTTATACACTCACTTGCTTTATCTATGAGAGTATTTGAAAAATCCACATTTATATATTCTGAGACTAAAGTGATTGGAATCCCTTAGTCCTTATTGACTGTGATTTCCTGACATTTATTTGTAAGAATCATGCCATTGTTATTTCATTTTCTTCAGTGAAGAGCATGTTATTCTCTTAGGCCATCTGGGAGCATATCACAGTCCCCACCAGTAGCTAGATAACCCTACACAATGGGTAACTGTGAACCTCTGTTTCTTCATCAGTGAAACAGAATTAATGAAAAATAATTTATATATTGAAAAAACTTACATGAGCTAGGTTAGGAAAATGCTAATCTCAGTGTTCAGCACATAAGAGACAGTTAGGAAAGCAGAAGTTCCTTTCTTTGGAATCTCCCACATAAATCATACTACTGTTGAGAAATTAATAGTCATTTTCAAATAAAATATGGAATAAACTTTTACGTTAAATGGAATATTTTGACTGAGTTCAGTGGGGTGTAATGAAAATTTCAAGCCAAACATAACCTGTGATTTTCCAATTTTATTCATTATAGACAAAGAACCAACTCTATCTGCTAAGCAGATGCTAGTTCTCCATGTAACCAATTTGCTATTTTCTTTGTAGTTGTTGCTGTTCTTGTAAATGGAACAGTATGTAGTTTTAAAAAAACTGTATAAAGGCATAATAGATCCTCAGATGGCAAGAGGGAATGAAAATATAGTATTTAAACTTTTATACTTACGTTACTACATTTTTAGAGGTCATAGCCATTCACGAGGTACTATCCAGAGGTTTAGCTGATGCGTTGGATTTCAAATTATTTCCCCAGGTGCCCTACATATGGCAGATCACTTGATTACAGGACTCTGTATTCCTCTTATATAAAGAAATAGTCTTAATTTAAAAAGATCAAGTAAGCTCTTTCTACACATCATGTTACAGAAACATTTGATGTTTTTATGGAAAAATTGATTAAAACTAAAGCCAGCACAGTATATAAGTGTTAGTTATTAATGAATCTCAGTAAGGAAATACATGATTAAGGTCTGTCTCTTATACACATCTAGATGTGTATAAGAGACAGATGTAAGAGTGGTGGTTATATGTTGTAAAGAGTGTGGATTTTGGAGTCTGCTTGAGTTCAGACTGTCACTAATTGACTATGATCTTGGACAAGTTATTCAACATCTATTACACATTTGTAAAATCATAAAGTGGTAATAATATTAGTATCCACTTCATTGGATTGTTTTAAAGTTAAATAAATGGAAAAATGTCTGGCCTGTAAATAAGTAGTGGGTTATTGTTACCTTCTATTATTCATTAAAAATATTTTAAACACTCATTTAGCTTAGGCAAAGTATAAGCATGGAGAAAGGGCAATGAATAGGATATAGGCCTGCCTTCAAGAAGCTTATTGCCTAGAGCAAAGCCGGCAAGTAAATAGCAATCATCACAGTCACAGGGATAAGCTCACCATTCTAAGGTTTAGTCAGGAAAGGCTTTTAAGCCAACAAATCAGCAAAAATAAGTCTCTCTAATTTTCACATTTTTCTGGTCCCAGGTATTCATTTCAGTCACACAAAACCTCTTCCGTATTCTCAAATTTTCTCCTCAATCTGGCCTTTCCTCAGTTTAGATGTCTTGTTCTTGAACTGATGCAAAATATAGGTACTTGCCCACAGAAAACAATTATCCTTTATTGTGCTTCTACTGAAATTTCAGGTCTAGAGAGTACTTAGTCCATAGGATGGTTCTTACTACCCCTTGCCCTCTCTATAGTATTTTTGCTACAAAGCACTTTTGATACCCATTGATAGCAACTACTGGTATAGATGATAGATAGATAGATGATAGATCAATAGACAGATGATAGACTGATAGACAGATGAAGGGAAATTGATTTATAGTTCACAAAGTACTTTCATATTGAGTCTCTGACTTGTTACATTGTAATAGGTAATTTTTACATCACCAGTGCAGGGATTTTATATTTGTAAATATATTTTAATTTACATTTACAATAGTACATTTTATTATATATATATATACTCTTTAAAGCCTTAGAGCTGTAGGAGGTAAAGTAAAGTAGCTGGAATTTAAAGTCCAGGTATTTTTTTATTACTTCATGCTACCAGCTGACTTGCATTAAACCACATGCTTTGATTTTGCTGTCCTTCTAATTACATCTCCTAAACATATCTCAATAACACATTTCATCACTTAGTGATCAGTTTTCTTTGATTTCTTATATCTATTTATTACTATGCTAGGGCTCTTTTCTCATCTTTTCTACTTGGTTTTATTTACTAAACTCTTAATAGTATTAAAATCATAATAACTCAGTTTTATTAAGCACTTATGCCAAATGCTTTTCATGAATTCTGTTATATTATGCCAAATGCTTTTCTTGGCCTCTGTTATAGGAATCTCAAAACGACCCTTTTAGGTAATATTATCACACCTGTCTTATAATTGAGGGAAATAAATCTGAAAGACATAAAGTAAACTGTGACCAAAGCCTCCAAGCCAGGCAGTGGCACAGCTGGGTTGTGCTGGGCTGATGCCGTAACTCATGTGTTTGACCGTTTCCTCCTTCCTGTGCATATCTTTACCTGTGTCATGTAAGAGTCTACCTTTCCTAGACTGGTACCCTTACGCCTGGACACAGCCTCGTTCCAGGAGTCTTACTTTCCACGTTATCTCTGCTCAGAGTGATGTCAAAAGGCAGTGGAGTAGAGTAGAGAGATTTTCAGTTCACACTGTGAAGTCAGACCTTCCTGGGTGAGAGGACTGACTCATTCATTTAGTTATCCTGTGACTTCAGGCTTATTATTCCACACTTCTAAAACCTCAGTTTTGCTACCTATAAAATGGTGGTATTAGTGACACCTCTCTTGTAGGGTATTTGTGAGGATTAATAGGTATAAATAAGACTTGTACATACACAGTATCTGGCCCAAAGTAAGCTCTCAGTGTATTTTGTCTTAAAAATGGAAAAGGAAAAGAAAAAACAGTAACAAGTGTAGAATCTTTGGCTAAATGTTACTGTGGCAGAAGCTAATGATATTTTTTATAAATTTAGATCTCTTTACCCTCCTATTGCAAACTTCTGTTTCACAGTGAAACTTACCATAACTTTCCTTTTGGGAAACAGATGTCCCCAAAGGGAAGACACTTAGAAATGACGTAAGAATGAGGGATGTGATGATGATTGTTGTTTCAGAGACACTACATTTTTAAAAACACCTTTTCATAGTGACAGGGAAAAAAGGATGTACATTCACTGCTTTGTTATACACTCACTTGCTTTATCTATGAGAGTATTTTAAAAATCCACATTTATATATTCTGAGACTAAAGTGATTGGAATCCCTTAGTCCTTATTGACTGTGATTTCCTGACATTTATTTGTAAGAATCATGCCATTGTTATTTCATTTTCTTCAGTGAAGAGCATGTTATTCTCTTAGGCCATCTGGGAGCATATCACAGTCCCCACCAGTAGCTAGATAACCCTACACAATGGGTAACTGTGAACCTCTGTTTCTTCATCAGTGAAACAGAATTAATGAAAAATAATTTATATGTTGAAAAAACTTACATGAGCTAGGTTAGGAAAATGCTAATCTCAGTGTTCAGCACATAAGAGACAGTTAGGAAAGCAGAAGTTCCTTTCTTTGGAATCTCCCACATAAATCATACTACTGTTGAGAAATTAATAGTCATTTTCAAATAAAATATGGAATAAACTTTTACATTAAATGGAATATTTTGACTGAGTTCAGTGGGGTGTAATGAAAATTTCAAGCCAAACATAACCTGTGATTTTCCAATTTTATTCATTATAGACAAAGAACCAACTCTATCTGCTAAGCAGATGCTAGTTCTCCATGTAACCAATTTGCTATTTTCTTTGTAGTTGTTGCTGTTCTTGTAAATGGAACAGTATGTAGTTTTAAAAAAACTGTATAAAGGCATAATAGATCCTCAGATGGCAAGAGGGAATGAAAATATAGTATTTAAACTTTTATACTTACGTTACTACATTTTTAGAGGTCATAGCCATTCACGAGGTACTATCCAGAGGTTTAGCTGATGCGTTGGATTTCAAATTATTTCCCCAGGTGCCCTACATATGGCAGATCACTTGATTACAGGACTCTGTATTCCTCTTATATAAAGAAATAGTCTTAATTTAAAAAGATCAAGTAAGCTCTTTCTACACATCATGTTACAGAAACATTTGATGTTTTTATGGAAAAATTGATTAAAACTAAAGCCAGCACAGTATATAAGTGTTAGTTATTAATGAATCTCAGTAAGGAAATACATGATTAAGGTTGTTTATAGGTTGAACTTATCCATAATTACTTATTTATACTTCAAATGCCAAAAGCTTCATTTTAGAGTCATTATCCTTTGTCAATGGCAGTGTGAACCCATTAACAAAGGTGTGAGAAATTAATGAGATTCAAAGTTTGACTTCACTTCTACAACTGTATTGACAGTGTCTAGGACAAAAATCTACTTCATGATAATCCACTACATAGCAAACATAGTTTGTTAAAATCAGTTTAGGAGAAAAGTAGAAATGTCTTGTACTACTTCCAAAAACATGTGTTATTGTAAAAGGGATGAAGGAGAAAGATGAAAAGCAAAACTGATGAATAAGATGCAAAGCAAATCCTTTGAACTGAGTGTCATTTGGGAAATTGGGGACATGTGTCTGCATTAAGTCTTCATACATTCTCTAATTATATTTCTCTGCTAACTTAACTTCCTGTATTTCCATATTGCAGGTCTTCCTCCTTCCCTTACTGAATTACACCTCGATGGCAACAAAATCACCAAAGTTGATGCAGCTAGCCTGAAAGGACTGAATAATTTGGCTAAGTAATAACATTATTTCATAATATTCTATCAGTGAAATGGATCAGTATATTAGTGCCTATACGCTCGGAATTAGAAACATGATGATTAATTTTTTGCCTGTACCACAATTTTTGTTTTTGTTACTAATAACCACAAACTTCAGCTTTGCTGAATTATTTTAAAAAAAAAACTAATGAAATAGTGTAATTATCATAAGTCCACTAATATCAGCCTTATATTTTATGAATGCCATACTGTTTTTAGATTAAGATATATCATATGTACCAAGTATTTGATTAAATCTGTATTCTCATTCAATATGTTCTGACTTGATTGTATCAAACTGAAGTCTAAGTAATTATAACATAGTATTCAGAATTTGAAAATGTATCAAAATGAAAGCTACCAGGGCATGAAAATATTGGGCATCTTGCTGCATGTATTAGAATACATGTCATGTGATTTTCTAACTCCTGTTCTCTGAAGAATTTAAAATGTCTCTCTGGAGATTAAATATACTCTCAAATTTTTTTTCTGACCCTTCACCTGCATTGTAGGCAGACGCTTTACCATCTGAGCCACCAGGGAAGCCTTAGGACAGCTATTATTATTGGGTTATGATCAGTAGTATTAGGAGAAGTATACGTAGTAGGGATTGCCAATAGTATAAAATTCTAAATGTGATAAATCATTTGTAATATTGTGCCATTTTAGAAAAGTAAGTTTATTTTGTACTGACAGTGGTGTGGAGACTTTACAATTCCACACTTTAAAATTAACATCACATACTTTTTATCAAACAGAAGCATAAAGAGCTAATAAACTTTGAGGAGGTCAATAGAAATGAAGATTTTTGTTTAAAAAGATTTTGAATTCCAGTCATTAAAGAAGAGAAAATTGCCTCACTGGCCAAGCAAACTTTCTCAACTCTTGAAGTGATTAAATACATTTCTCTTTGGAATCAAGTTCAGAAAAATCTATCTCGTAAAGCATCAAATCCTTATGTTGTTTGCTCCTCCCTGATTCTGGAACATGAGAGGTACATTGGTGCTAAAAATCAAAACTGTGAAAAGGAGAAAAAAGCAGCCACTAATCTCAGAACATTGTTGCAGGGCAAATATTCCAGTTAATTATTAGGAACAAGTAAAGAGAAAATCCTGTATGTCCCTCTGCAAGAATATAAAGTGGTTTTTCAGGCAAACTTCCCTTTTCTTATTAAGTGTATATAACCATATTCTCTCCTAATAGGTGGAATTTTCTTTGATGGAAAGAATCACGGTTTTTGAGCCACGTCTTCTCCGCTCTCACAAGCCTAGAACAAAAGTCTTTAACATAATAGGTTCTAAAAAACATTTGATGAGTGACTATAAATTGATCATTGAAAATATAGTTTCCTTCAATTAGATCATTAGGAATATTATATTCTAAGAAATGTATTACTCAAAATTGGGTATGGGACTTGGAGAGCTATAAGAAGTAGGAGTCAAGGTTCTGAAGTAGAAAAGGAAAGACCAGAAATAGATGAAAGTGTAAGACTGAGGGAAAGACAAAATATTATGAGATAAGGTACCAGGCTGATAATCAACAAGTAAGGCAAGCCACCTGTGTTATCAATAGCCTAAACTCAGCACACTTTAATCTCAGCTATTTCAAATACCAAGTCATGATGAAACCTGGAAGGCTTTGGTTACCTAAAGTGAAAGCTGCTCAATTGTGTCCGACTCTTTGCAGATCCCATGGACTATACAGTCCATGGAATTCTCCAGGCCAGAATAGTGGAGTGGATAGCAGTTCCCTTCTCCAGGGGATCTTCCCAACCCAGCGATAGAACCCAGGTCTCCTGCATTGCAGGCAGATTCTTTACCAGCTTAGCCACCAGGCAAGTCCTATGTCAACATCTAACTCCCTAAAGGGCTCAAAAATCTCAACTCACTGAAGGCAAGCAGGAATCATTCTTCAAAAAGGGCCAAGTCTTTTTCACTAAATTTGAAGGACTTCAAGAGATTCTTCTGCTTCCTCTGCCTTTGAGCTTTCTGGTTCTCTTCCACTACTTCATTGCCTCATCTCTCTCCGCCCTTTTGGATTGGCAGCACCCTGGTGCTGACAGATCCTAATTCTGAGAATGTTGGGTACACTAGTTATGTCTTCAAGTCAGCTTCTTCTTAGTTTTGAATCTGATTTACCGTGACGGAGGGCTTCCGTGGTGGCTCAGTGGTAAAGAATCTGCCTGCAGGGCAGGAGCCACAGGTTTGAACCCTGGGTCTTGAAGATACCCTGGAGAAGGGCATGACAACCCACTCCAGTATTTTCGCCTGGAGAGTCTCATAGACAGAAGAGCCTGGTGGGCTCCAGTCTATAGGGTCGCAGAGAGTCGAATATGACTGAAGTGACCTAGCACGCACTGTGAGGGAACATCAAAGCTAGAGACTCACACTTGTTAAACATTTAATTAAAAAAATACAACCCAGAACTTTGAGTGGCACTGTATGAGAAATGGAAGAGGGGGCAAGATCAGGGTCAGAGATCAGGGCAGTTCAGTTCAGTTCAGTTGCTCAGTCGTGTCTGACTCTTTGCGACCCCATGAATCGCAGCACGCCAGGCATCCCTGTCCATCATCAACTCCTGGAGTTCACTCAGACTCACGTTCATCGAGTCCGTGATGCCATCCAGCCATCTCGTCCTCTGTTGTCCTCTTCTCCTCCTTCCCCCAATCTTTCCCAGCATCAGAGTCTTTTCCAATGAGTCAACTCTTCTCATGAGGTGGCCAAAGTACTGGAGTTTCAGCTTTAGCATCATTCCTTCCAAAGAAATCCCGGGGCTGATCTCCTTCAGAATGGACTGGTTGGATCTCCTTGCAGTCCAAGGGACTCTCAAGAGTCTTCTCCAACACCACAGTTCAAAAGCATCGATTCTTCCATGCTCAGCCTTCTTCACAGTCCAACTCTCACATCCATACATGACCACAGGAAAAACCATAGCCTTGACTAGACGGACCTTAGTCGGCAAAGTAATGTTTCTGCTTTTGAATATACTATCTAGGTTGGTCATAACTTTTCTTCAGGGCTCTGGGGGTCATAAATCAGAGATCAGCGTCAGAAGCCAGGAATATTGATACCAGGCATATTCTGACAATAACAGACTGTCATTGATAGACTCTGTTAAACACAGTTTCTGTTGAGCTTTCTGGCAGGTTGATTTATTGACATTACAAACTTTCACTTCTTATTTACAACAAATATATTTGTATAATAAAAATACAACTGCTTGATTTACAAAGTGACCCAAATAGTAATAGTGTCCTTTTCATTTTGCTTCAGTTGAGTTAACTGCATTCATTAAACAATCAGCTCTTGATCACATCAAGCTCTGGGTTAGTACCAGATATACAAGACAGTCACTTTTCTCAAAGCAAGACACACACGTACACAGCCCCTTGAGTGTTACAAGAGGGTGCTATATGAGCATTCACTAGGGGCAGACTGTATGAGATGAAACCTTAAGAACAAATGGGCTCTATCCAAGCTCAGATAGTTTGGGGAAAATCACATTAGGCAGAGGTAATAGAACAAAAACAAAACAGAAAAATGCCGTTCCTATTGTAAGCAGGCATCCATGTGCAGTGGGTCCATTCATTTCTGTTTTCTGTTGCAGGTTGGGACTGAGTTTCAACAGCATCTCTGCTGTTGACAATGGCTCTTTGGCCAACACTCCTCATTTGAGGGAGCTTCATTTGAACAACAACAAGCTTGTCAAAGTGCCCGGTGGGCTGGCTGATCATAAGTACATCCAGGTAATATAAAGCCACTGACTATTGTGAGGAATATCTAGGGAGCAAAGCCTGGAGGCAGGAAATTCTGCTTAGAAATGTTTCTGCAGAGAGATATTTTTAATGTTTCTACATGAATTTTCATTCTGGTTCTGTGAGATATATAGGTTTAAATTAGTATTAATTTTTTTTTAAAATTAGGACTACTACCTTGAACTTACTATATTACTTGCTTCCAGAATGTAATTTATTTTTTATGAAGCAGGGTAGTTTCAAGTCACAGATCAGTGTAACAAATATATAGTGTTTAGATATCATCTGTAATCTATGGATATGAAATAAAATAATAGTTTTAAATTTGTGTTTCGACAAACATCTTGTAGGTCAAAAGACAATGTTTACCTAGCTGTGTGACCAAATTAACTTCATATAAATTATCAGTTATCATGTATTCTTAAAGATAAGAAGATATGGTTCAGTGGTTCACTGTGCTAATAGAGCTTTACAGTTGATAAATCTATAAATCTAAGCCATGCTTCTTACTTTGAGTAGACATAGTGATTTCATATATAACAATATAAGATTTCCATTGTTATCTTGAGGAAATTAAACAAACATGTTATTTAAATTGTGTATTTTTAAAAGATTATATATATGAAAAGCTCCATATATAGTGTGTCTTATGTGGTCACAGAGAAAAAATGATCAAACATGCTATTTTGAAATCTTTGTTGAATATCAGCAAATTTCATGGACATTTACACAGGACCCCACATTCAGAAGGACCTTACTCTTAGTTTCCCATTTCCAATTGGCATCCGTGCATTTCTCGAGGCTCTTCCTGGTGGCTCAGAGGTTAAAGCATCTGCCTGGAATTCTGGAGACCCAGGTTCGATCCCTGGGTCGGGAAGATCCCCTGGAGAAGGAAATGGCAACCCACTCCAGTAGTCTTGCCTGGAGAATCCCATGGAGGGAGGAGCCTGGTAGGCTACAGTCCATGGGGTCACAAAGGGTCGGACATGACTGAGCGACTTCACTCACTCATAGTCCAAATATTTTTAGTAAAATTATGTAATTATCCAACTATCGCCACAATATAGTTTTAGAATATTTTGATTACCTCCCAAATAGGCCTCTTATATATTTATTTCTAGTTGTTCTCAATCTCATCCTCAGGCACAGGGAATCAATCTGTTTTCTGTCTCTCTATATTTTTCTTTCCTAGACATTTCTAAATGTAATCATACAAGGTGTGGCTTTTCTGGTTGGCTTCTTCCACTTATCAGAGTAATTTTAGGTCATCCATATCACAGCATGTGTCAGTAATTCAATCATTTTTATTGATGAATTACACATCACTGTATGGATATACCACATTTTATTTTGCTAGTACTGTACCTTTTGATAAATGTAACTTCTGATTATGTTTAGAAATGAGAAATGAAGCTCCTCTAACCTTGTTCATATTTTTCAAAATTTTGGCTGTTCTTGTTTCTTTGCATTCTATTCACATTTTCGGGCCAGCTTGTTCATTTCTTCTCAAATAGATTGCTAGGGCTTCGATAGGAATTGTGTTGAAGCTATAGATCACTCAGGAAAGCATTTTCCTTGTAATAACTTTGAGTCTTCAAATGCACAAACATGGAATATCTCTCTATTTTGTCTTTATTTTCTCACAGCAATATTTTGGCATTTTTAGTATGCAAGTTTTACGATTTATTAAGTTCATTTCTAAATTTTGTGTTATTTTTGGTGCTGTCATGGCTGGTTTCCTTTAATCTTATTTTTGAATGGTTCTGTTAGTTTATAGAAATTCAGTCGATTTTTGTACATCTGTCTTCTGTCTTCACGCTAGTGTCCTGTGCTGAAATTATTTTTAGTTGTAGTACTTTTAATACATTCCTTTGGATAGTCTACATTCAAGATCTTATAATTTGTAAATAAAGAGAGCTTTAATTATTCTTTCGCATCTGAATTTTTTAAATTTCTTTTCTTGCTTCACTGCATTGGCTAGAATCTATGGTCCAATGTTGGGAGAAGTGATGGAATTAGACATCTTCGAACACTGGGGTACATGTCACCTCCAATTTTAAAAAAAGAAATTAGACATCTTTGAGCCCTATTTTACAAGAGCAATCAACCTTTTGTCATTAGGCATGATGCTAGCTATAGGTCTTTTGTAGATGCTCTTTATCAAGTTAAAAATGTTTCCTTTGATTTTCAGTTTACTGAAGATTTTTATCATAAATATTTTCTCTGTTGAGATGATCATGTGATTTTTGCTTTTATTCCTTTAATATGCTATATTAACCTAACTGATTTCCAGTTAAATAAATTTAAATCCTTAAGAAAAATCATGTTTGGTTTTGACCATGGTGAACAGTCTTTTTTTTTATATGTTGTGATATATAATTTCCTAATATTTTGTTAATTTTTTGTCTATATTCATACATGATATTTTGACTATAGCTTTCTTTTTTGTGATGATTTTTGTCTAGTTGTAAGAAAATATTGACCTCATATAATGAGTTGGAAATTTAATTTCCTTTTTACACAGACTAACACTTGCTTTATGTCTTGATATTTCCTTCTCTTATTTTAACCATTAGCCATAGACTCTTACCAAGCACCTCTCCTTTCTTTTTAATTATTTTTAAGCAATGGAGACTGTCAAATGACAACAAGAAATTTTCAGTTTGAGAATCACATACACACATACACACACACACAAACCTTACAGATATTGTTTTGATATTAATATCCCTTGTTTCTGTTTTTGTAAGATGTCTTTTGTTCTCATTATAAACCTTTTCTTAATCAAGACTCTTCACCGGGATATGAATATAAATATTCTGGTGGGTGGAACAGTATTTCAAGTCAGTTATTTTAAGGAAGGACCTCATAGATTTTATAGCTTGCTTAAGAAATTATTGCTTCACCATTATATTTTTGCCTTAGGTTATGGTCAATCACTTCTATTCTTCAGAATTCACATTTAAATAATGGGAGTAAAAATTCATTTTCAAACTTCTTTTTAAGTCTGATATTTAGTTTTGCTAAAAAAAATGTTTATGAACAAATTGCCATTGTCTTAAACATAATCATAAAATATATTTCAGAAAAAATTTCTAATGAACTACAATATTATATTCATTGAATAGAACTTGTAACATACATTTTTGTTAAAAATTTCTAGGTCTACTTATTCCAAATATGGTGACATTCAAGTATTTCTTAGAGTTTGTGATTTTTAATTCTGATTCTAATACTCTGTACCGTCTCATACTTAACTATATTACTTCTTTATTTTAGGTAATTCTTTAAATAGTCTATAATTTTATCTTTGCCCTGAAGACATAATATTCCATGTGGACACAATTTATGAAATAGCCATGAAATCATTCATTTATTCATTCAACACACATTTATTGAATATCTACTCTGTTCTAGCAGACACCAGAAATATAGTCACAAATAAAGCAGAACAGGTTTCCCGCCTCAAAGAGCTTTTATTTTAGAGGTGCACAACAGACAAAAAGCAAATACAGTGATCATTGCTCTGAATAAAAATAAATATAATTGGAATAGCAAATAGCAGAATGGGATAGTCAAGAAAGACTTCTTTGGTAAGGATAAATGAATTACATGAGTCAGTAAGCCTGGCAGACATCTTAGAGTTTATGCCAAAAGAAGGATATCGTGTGTGTCAACCTAAGGAGGGACAGAGCTCTAGCTGAAGAGAAGAGAGTAGGTCAGGGAGGTTGGACTGAACAGTGAAGAGAGATGAGCTCAGAGTAGAAGGATGGCCAGATCAAGTAGGATGTGTCAGCCATTGTGAGAACTTTAGATTTTACTCTGCATGAGATGGGAAGCTGCTGGGGTACTGAGGCAGGATGATATAACTTGCTTACTTTTTAAAATAATAGTTGGAAGGAAGGAAAGTAAAAAGGTAGAAAAGAGAAAGAAAGAACAGACTTCAAGAAGGCAAAAGAGGAAACAGGAAGATCAGAGCAGCTTCAGTAATTAAAAAGGAGATTATAGTGGCTTAGCATAAGGTTGTAGGAGTAGATATGGGGAGAAGAACTGGATTACACTTTTTTTTTTAAGGTTACACTAGCAGGATTTGTTGATAATAGGGCAAAAAACATTGTCAAGGATAATGACAATGTTTTTAGCCTGAGTCATCTGGAAAGACCGAAATGCCATATACTGAGATGAGGAAGACTAAGGAAGGGAAAAACAAGATTAAAAAGGGAGAGAGAAATCAAACATTTGGTTTGATAAGTATTAAGATATTTAAACTGAAGGATGAGCATGCTAAAAAAGGATTAAGGGTGTACCTGTACGCTCTCCGTATTTTTAGAGAAAAATAACCACGCGCCATTATTTGGGTTGCAGGTTGTCTACCTTCACAACAACAATATCTCTGCAATCGGCTCTAACGACTTCTGCCCACCCGGATACAACACTAAAAAGGCATCTTATTCAGGAGTGAGCCTTTTCAGCAACCCAGTCCAGTACTGGGAGATCCAGCCATCCACCTTCCGGTGTGTCTACGTGCGCGCTGCCGTTCAGCTTGGAAACTACAAGTAGCTCCCAAGAAAACCCTCATTTTTATAACCTGGCAAAATCCCATTAATGTCATTGCTCGGAAAAAAGAAAGAAAGAAAATTAGATACTGGAAATCTATCTGCAATGTGGATGTTTTTCCCACATGACTTATTATGCATAAAGCCAAATATGCAGTTTAAATAATTGCCTACAATAAAAAAATATTTTGCCTGCCATTTTCAGAATCCTTTTTTGAAGCTTATTATTGATGTTAACTGAGCTATTGCAGATATCCTTATTTTACTAAATGTAAAATTTGGAGTAAACAATTTTAGTAGAGCATTTAATTTCCAGAAAGAATCAAATAAAGATGGTATCAATCTTCTGTAACTCACGGCGGGGGATTAGCTCCGTTGACATAGTCTAGCAATGTATTCATCCCCATTAGTATTGATAAAGCCTCATCTGAGTGTGTGAATTCAATCCAGGCTATGTAAAATTTTTGCTAATGTCATTGTTTTGAAAAAAAATAAACTCACAAGTACATTTAAAATTACTATTGTATAAAGGCGTAATTTTAAATCTTCCCTAAACTCAATCTGCTGAAGAGAGCAGACATTGCTTTCTTGATAAAAACAGCACAGCTTTTCAAGTTCTCAGATTTGTATTCTACCGCTGTTCTTTGATATTTGTGTATTATAACTTACTTAATCTATATTCAGTGTTAAGTTGATAAGGCACAAAACTGACTTTTTCTTATTGGTCTAAGAAAAGAATATTTTCAGTTACTGGATACTAAATCGGTTTTAAAACTTTATGTATAATCAATCTGTTCACATAAACATTTCTGTCCTTACTAGATGTATTAGAAATATTTCGTGCATTTAGCTAAACCTTCGGTTTTATAAATTATTTTGTGTAGAATTTAAAAATAGCTATCAAAGCAGATCATTCAGCAAGCCTGGGGAATGGGCTGCTTTACCAAGAGTAAATATTTATCAAAAAGTACATGTATGATATCAATGTCTAATAAGCAAACACAAGAGAACAGTTAACGTCTTCTATAACCTTGTATGTTTTCTGATTGTAAATACTGAAACCCAAACTGGTTTAAACTATGAAGGGGAATGCAAAACAGTCTTGCTAGTAGATGAGCCTTTATCAGAGTTTCTCATCAATTCTTTCAGCTTTGCCTTCCTGTATTACGTTTTCAGGCTGGTCTCTCTTATGGCTGTGAAATATGAACTTCCTCCATCATTGATCCCAAGACAAGAGCATATTAACACAAAATTCCAGGAAAAGTCATGAGATTGTCCCTCACTATTACATACAAACTTCACAACCCTGTGGAGTAAATACTATCGTTATCCCCATTTTGTAGAAAAGTCAACTAAAATTAGGAGAAATTTAGTAACTTTCCCATAGTCAAATACCTAGGAAATACCTGGCAACAGAGCTTTCTCTTTTAATCTTTGTACAAGTCAGGGTCTGGTAGAAAACAGAATTCACCGCAGAGAATTTAAATGAAAGCAATTTGATGACGGGGCTGTTCTAGAGTGTGCTCAGAGTTAGCCACAGGAAACAAGGGATGGTGAGGCACCTAGGAATGGACAGTGGAGGAAAGGCATTCCCACCCATGTGGCTGATGGACAGGAGAAGAACTGAATTTCCGGAGCTAAGTGAGAGGATGCGTCCAAGGAGCCATGCTCCTGGTGGGCTGTAGTACCCACCAGAGGTGAAGAACTGAAGTAGGGTAACTACCTTTCCTTCCCGCTTCAGGTCCTCCCACTGATCAAACCTAGAGGGAAGACAACCCTTAAAGAAAACCAGAGAGATTAAGCCTCCTCCTGGGCCCAGTGGGGAGGAGAGGGGAATGGATCTCTTCAGAACACTCAGGGAATAACTAGCCCAAACACTGTAACTGTATCTGTTGGGTCACTGAACATGTTCCACCAGCCTCAGCTAAGCATGAGCTTCCCTGGTGGTAAAGAATTTGCCTGCCAGTATAGGAACATAAGAGATGTAGGTTTGACCTCTGGGTAAGGAAGATCCCCTGGAGGTGGACACAGCAAACTACTCCAGTGTTCCGCCTAGAGAATTGCATGGACCTCTAGGAGCCTGGTGGGCTACAGTTCTTGGGTTGTAAAGAGTGGGACACGACTGAAGTGACTTAGCATTACATTTGCATCATAGGTCATCCCAGGCAGTTTTTCTGACCCCGATTATTTTAGACTTTTCTGCATTGAGCAGAGGTGCTAATGCAGAGGTACAGTAGCAGAGGTGTAAACAAAAATATTTGACAAAACTTTGTCAAATGATTAGCTAAATCTGATTTTCCATTGTGAAACACTAGACAGCTTTTATAATGGCTTTGACTAAAGCAGAGTTTACTGATTGAAAGAAATGCGGTTAGTGTCAAAAATAGAAGTGTAAACAGAAAACGCACACTGTCAATATTAATGGGCAGTCAATTATGTATTGTACATAAATATAGCAGAAAACAAAAATAATATTTGCATAATCATGAGGGTCATGAGAATCAAAGCTTGAGCTCTAAGCTGTTTTGGTTAAAATCATATTCTCCTCATACCAGTTATTGCCTGGAATATACAAAGCTCTGTTGGACCAGTTTAATTATGTGGTAGACTCCCATGAAGTGATTATGCTAGTGACTTTTATTCATAATCTGTTATGAGTCCATAACTGGAAGAAGCTATTTACTGCTTTATCATACTCTATTCATTCTTTTGTTCATTCATTTATTCAATAAACTAGCACTGAATGTATTGCAGACATCTTGGTAGAAAGATAAGAATGACAACAATAACAGTAGCAGAAATAGACATTTATGTCTGGAGTTTATTCAGTGCATACAACAAATTGCCAGCTTTTGTATTTGGCTTTTTGGGGACCATGTCTACTTATCACAAAAATTCCATAAGTCTGTGTTATTCCGTTTCACAGATGATGAAATTGAGATATTGGAAATGCAGAGTCAGAATCATAGTCCTGATCAGGTTAGAATCAGCCTCTGCTTTTGCAAAATTTTACATAGTTCATAGCATGTCAAAACCAAAGGTGATAGTCTTAAAAACTAAGAAGGGAATCGATTCATGGTTCTCAGAAGTTCCTCTGTGTTAATGGGTTAGAGTATTGAGGTGCAGTTTCCATAAAAATAATTACTGTAATTTATTTAATATTATGATTTAACTGTATATAAAGCATTCTATTTGGGGTTTCCTTGGTGGCTCAGACAGTAAAGAATCTGCTTGCAATGCAGAAGACCCAGGTTCAATCCCTGGATCGAGAAAATCCCCTGGAAAAGGGAACAGCTACCCACACCAGTACTCTTGCCTGGGAAATCCCATGAGCAGAGGAGCCTGGCAGACCACAGCTCAGAGGTTTGCAAAGAGTTGGACACAACTGAGCGACTAACACACACACACACATCTTATTTAATATTTACAACAGCTCTGTGGACTATCTCTGGTTATTTAATATCCCTTTTACAGGTGAGCAAATGGAGCCCCAGAGAAGTCAAGTAATTTTCCCATGGATACACAGCTTGTAAGTAAGAAAGGCAAATTATACATCACTTGAGTGTGTTGTCTTCTGCTACTTTAAAATAGATCATACCCAACAATGAGGAAACACTGAACATCTCCCATAGAATGCAGGGATGTAAAATAATGGACAATATTACTAGTTCAAATTTGTGTCTTCACTTTTCAAAAAAGATACATTTGTTCATGCTGCTGCTACTGCTAAGTCACTTCAGTCATGTCCGACTCTGTGTGACCCCAGAGACAGCAGCCCACCAAGCTCCCCCGTCCCTGGGATTCTCCAGGCAAGAACAGTGGAGTGGGTTGCCATTTCCTTCTCCAATGCATGAAAGTGAAAAGTGAAAGTGAAGTCGCTCATTTGTGTCCTACTCTTAGCGACCCCATAGACTGCAGCCCACCAGGCTCCTCCATCCATGGGATTTTCCAGGCAAGAGTGCTGGAGTGGGGTGCCATTGCCTTCTCCGACATTTGTTCATAAAAATTGGAAAATATTCTTCAACAACACTGTTCAGTTTTGAAACTGTTCTATATCAATACTGTTCAGGCCTGTATTCACTAACCAAACATGACAGTGGAGCATGAGAAATGTGAAAGGACTGAAGAATTTACTTTTAAATTTTATGTAATTTTAATGAATTTTAAGTTAAATTTGTTCATAAAAATTGGAAAATATTCTTCAACAACACTGTTCAGTTTTGAAACTGTTCTATATCAATACTGTTCAGGCCTGTATTCACTAACCAAACATGACAGTGGAGCATGAGAAATGTGAAAGGACTGAAGAATTTACTTTTAAATTTTATGTAATTTTAATGAATTTTAAGTTAATAGCCATATGTCGATATCATAATGGAGATCATATTCTTAATAATCACAATTATTTTATGATTTTCATGGTACAGAGTGAATTTCTATTCTTGGAAAAACATTTACTAGGTCTGTGTCAGACACTGGAAATACAAGTAATAAGACATCATCTTTGACTTTAAGGTGATTGGAGTTTAACAAAAGACACAATCTTTTAACCAAACAACAGAAATTCAGAGGGATAAATTTTATCATAGGAATGTATGCAGATTACAGCAATGGTTCATAAGAGGGATGGTCACCTCTTCTAAGAGCAGGAGAATAAGAAAGAGGAGCCTGAAAAACTTCACAGGTAGAGACTGAAAAGGGTTTTGATGGTTGTGTGAGCCTTCCACAGGGAGATTNCAAGACAGTCACTTTTCTCAAAGCAAGACACACAAGTACACAGCCCCTTGAGTGTTACAAGAGGGTGCTATATGAGCATTCACTAGGGGCAGACTGTATCTGAGATGAAACCTTAAGAACAAATGGGCTCTATCCAAGCTCAGATAGTTTGGGGAAAATCACATTAGGCAGAGGTAATAGTACAAAAACAAAACAGAAAAATGCCGTTCCTATTGTAAGCAGGCATCCATGTGCAGTGGGTCCATTCATTTCTGTTTTCTGTTGCAGGTTGGGACTGAGTTTCAACAGCATCTCTGCTGTTGATAATGGCTCTTTGGCCAACACTCCTCATTTGAGGGAGCTTCATTTGAACAACAACAAGCTTGTCAAAGTGCCCGGTGGGCTGGCTGATCATAAGTACATCCAGGTAATATAAAGCCACTGACTATTGTGAGGAATATCTAGGGAGCAAAGCCTGGAGGCAGGAAATTCTGCTTAGAAATGTTTCTGCAGAGAGATATTTTTAATGTTTCTACATGAATTTTCATTCTGGTTCTGTGAGATATATAGGTTTAAATTAGTATTAATTTTTTTTTTAAATTAGGACTACTACCTTGAACTTACTATATTACTTGCTTCCAGAATGTAATTTATTTTTTATGAAGCAGGGTAGTTTCAAGTCACAGATCAGTATAACAAATATATAGTGTTTAGATATCATCTGTAATCTATGGATATGAAATAAAATAATAGTTTTAAATTTGTGTTTCGACAAACATCTTGTAGGTCAAAAGACAATGTTTACCTAGCTGTGTGACCAAATTAACTTCATATAAATTATCAGTTATCATGTATTCTTAAAGATAAGAAGATATGGTTCAGTGGTTCACTATGCTAATAGAGCTTTACAGTTCATAAATCTATAAATCTAAGCCATGCTTCTTACTTTGAGTAGACATAGTGATTTCATATATAACAATATAAGATTTCCATTGTTATCTTGAGGAAATTAAACAAACATGTTATTTAAATCGTGTATTTTTAAAAGATTATATATACGAAAAGCTCCATATATAGTGTGTCTTATGTGGTCACAGAGAAAAAATGATCAAACATGCTATTTTGAAATCTTTGTTGAATATCAGCAAATTTCATGGACATTTACACAGGACCCCACATTCAGAAGGACCTTACTCTTAGTTTCCCATTTCCAATTGGCATCCGTGCATTTCTCGAGGCTCCTCCTGGTGGCTCAGAGGTTAAAGCATCTGCCTGGAATGCTGGAGACCCAGGTTTGATCCCTGGGTCGGGANTATATAGTGTTTAGATATCATCTGTAATCTATGGATATGAAATAAAATAATAGTTTTAAATTTGTGTTTCGACAAACATCTTGTAGGTCAAAAGACAATGTTTACCTAGCTGTGTGACCAAATTAACTTCATATAAATTATCAGTTATCATGTATTCTTAAAGATAAGAAGATATGGTTCAGTGGTTCACTGTGCTAATAGAGCTTTACAGTTGATAAATCTATAAATCTAAGCCATGCTTCTTACTTTGAGTAGACATAGTGATTTCATATATAACAATATAAGATTTCCATTGTTATCTTGAGGAAATTAAACAAACATGTTATTTAAATTGTGTATTTTTAAAAGATTATATATATGAAAAGCTCCATATATAGTGTGTCTTATGTGGTCACAGAGAAAAAATGATCAAACATGCTATTTTGAAATCTTTGTTGAATATCAGCAAATTTCATGGACATTTACACAGGACCCCACATTCAGAAGGACCTTACTCTTAGTTTCCCATTTCCAATTGGCATCCGTGCATTTCTCGAGGCTCTTCCTGGTGGCTCAGAGGTTAAAGCATCTGCCTGGAATTCTGGAGACCCAGGTTCGATCCCTGGGTCGGGAAGATCCCCTGGAGAAGGAAATGGCAACCCACTCCAGTAGTCTTGCCTGGAGAATCCCATGGAGGGAGGAGCCTGGTAGGCTACAGTCCATGGGGTCACAAAGGGTCGGACATGACTGAGCGACTTCACTCACTCATAGTCCAAATATTTTTAGTAAAATTATGTAATTATCCAACTATCGCCACAATATAGTTTTAGAATATTTTGATTACCTCCCAAATAGGCCTCTTATATATTTATTTCTAGTTGTTCTCAATCTCATCCTCAGGCACAGGGAATCAATCTGTTTTCTGTCTCTCTATATTTTTCTTTCCTAGACATTTCTAAATGTAATCATACAAGGTGTGGCTTTTCTGGTTGGCTTCTTCCACTTATCAGAGTAATTTTAGGTCATCCATATCACAGCATGTGTCAGTAATTCAATCATTTTTATTGATGAATTACACATCACTGTATGGATATACCACATTTTATTTTGCTAGTACTGTACCTTTTGATAAATGTAACTTCTGATTATGTTTAGAAATGAGAAATGAAGCTCCTCTAACCTTGTTCATATTTTTCAAAATTTTGGCTGTTCTTGTTTCTTTGCATTCTATTCACATTTTCGGGCCAGCTTGTTCATTTCTTCTCAAATAGATTGCTAGGGCTTCGATAGGAATTGTGTTGAAGCTATAGATCACTCAGGAAAGCATTTTCCTTGTAATAACTTTGAGTCTTCAAATGCACAAACATGGAATATCTCTCTATTTTGTCTTTATTTTCTCACAGCAATATTTTGGCATTTTTAGTATGCAAGTTTTACGATTTATTAAGTTCATTTCTAAATTTTGTGTTATTTTTGGTGCTGTCATGGCTGGTTTCCTTTAATCTTATTTTTGAATGGTTCTGTTAGTTTATAGAAATTCAGTCGATTTTTGTACATCTGTCTTCTGTCTTCACGCTAGTGTCCTGTGCTGAAATTATTTTTAGCTGTAGTACTTTTAATACATTCCTTTGGAGAGTCTACATTCAAGATCTTATAATTTGTAAATAAAGAGAGCTTTAATTATTCTTTCGCATCTGAATTTTTTAAATTTCTTTTCTTGCTTCACTGCATTGGCTAGAATCTATGGTCCAATGTTGGGAGAAGTGATGGAATTAGACATCTTCGAACACTGGGGTACATGTCACCTCCAATTTTAAAAAAAGAAATTAGACATCTTTGAGCCCTATTTTACAAGAGCAATCAACCTTTTGTCATTAGGCATGATGCTAGCTATAGGTCTTTTGTAGATGCTCTTTATCAAGTTAAAAATGTTTCCTTTGATTTTCAGTTTACTGAAGATTTTTATCATAAATATTTTCTCTGTTGAGATGATCATGTGATTTTTGCTTTTATTCCTTTAATATGCTATATTAACCTAACTGATTTCCAGTTAAATAAATTTAAATCCTTAAGAAAAATCATGTTTGGTTTTGACCATGGTGAACAGTCTTTTTTTTTATATGTTGTGATATATAATTTCCTAATATTTTGTTAATTTTTTGTCTATATTCATACATGATATTTTGACTATAGCTTTCTTTTTTGTGATGATTTTTGTCTAGTTGTAAGAAAATATTGACCTCATATAATGAGTTGGAAATTTAATTTCCTTTTTACACAGACTAACACTTGCTTTATGTCTTGATATTTCCTTCTCTTATTTTAACCATTAGCCATAGACTCTTACCAAGCACCTCTCCTTTCTTTTTAATTATTTTTAAGCAATGGAGACTGTCAAATGACAACAAGAAATTTTCAGTTTGAGAATCACATATACACATACACACACACACAAACCTTACAGATATTGTTTTGATATTAATATCCCTTGTTTCTGTTCTTGTAAGATGTCTTTTGTTCTCATTATAAACCTTTTCTTAATCAAGACTCTTCACCGGGATATGAATATAAATATTCTGGTGGGTGGAACAGTATTTCAAGTCAGTTATTTTAAGGAAGGACCTCATAGATTTTATAGCTTGCTTAAGAAATTATTGCTTCACCATTATATTTTTGCCTTAGGTTATGGTCAATCACTTCTATTCTTCAGAATTCACATTTAAATAATGGGAGTAAAAATTCATTTTCAAACTTCTTTTTAAGTCTGATATTTAGTTTTGCTAAAAATAAAGTTTATGAACAAATTGCCATTGTCTTAAACATAATCATAAAATATATTTCAGAAAAAATGTCTAATGAACTACAATATTATATTCATTGAATAGAACTTGTAACATACATTTTTGTTAAAAATTTCTAGGTCTACTTATTCCAAATATGGTGACATTCAAGTATTTCTTAGAGTTTGTGATTTTTAATTCTGATTCTAATACTCTGTACCGTCTCATACTTAACTATATTACTTCTTTATTTTAGGTAATTCTTTAAATAGTCTATAATTTTATCTTTGCCCTGAAGACATAATATTCCATGTGGACACAATTTATGAAATAGCCATGAAATCATTCATTTATTCATTCAACACACATTTATTGAATATCTACTCTGTTCTAGCAGACACCAGAAATATAGTCACAAATAAAGCAGAACAGGTTTCCCGCCTCAAAGAGCTTTTATTTTAGAGGTGCACAACAGACAAAAAGCAAATACAGTGATCATTGCTCTGAATAAAAATAAATATAATTGGAATAGCAAATAGCAGAATGGGATAGTCAAGAAAGACTTCTTTGGTAAGGATAAATGAATTACATGAGTCAGTAAGCCTGGCAGACATCTTAGAGTTTATGCCAAAAGAAGGATATCGTGTGTGTCAACCTAAGGAGGGACAGAGCTCTAGCTGAAGAGAAGAGAGTAGGTCAGGGAGGTTGGACTGAACAGTGAAGAGAGATGAGCTCAGAGTAGAAGGATGGCCAGATCAAGTAGGATGTGTCAGCCATTGTGAGAACTTTAGATTTTACTCTGCATGAGATGGGAAGCTGCTGGGGTACTGAGGCAGGATGATATAACTTGCTTACTTTTTAAAATAATAGTTGGAAGGAAGGAAAGTAAAAAGGTAGAAAAGAGAAAGAAAGAACAGACTTCAAGAAGGCAAAAGAGGAAACAGGAAGATCAGAGCAGCTTCAGTAATTTAAAAGGAGATTATAGTGGCTTAGCATAAGGTTGTAGGAGTAGATATGGGGAGAAGAACTGGATTACACTTTTTTTTTTAAGGTTACACTAGCAGGATTTGTTGATAATAGGGCAAAAAACATTGTCAAGGATAATGACAATGTTTTTAGCCTGAGTCATCTGGAAAGACCGAAATGCCATATACTGAGATGAGGAAGACTAAGGAAGGGAAAAACAAGATTAAAAAGGGAGAGAGAAATCAAACATTTGGTTTGATAAGTATTAAGATATTTAAACTGAAGGATGAGCATGCTAAAAAAGGATTAAGGGTGTACCTGTACGCTCTCCGTATTTTTAGAGAAAAATAACCACGCGCCATTATTTGGGTTGCAGGTTGTCTACCTTCACAACAACAATATCTCTGCAATCGGCTCTAACGACTTCTGCCCACCCGGATACAACACTAAAAAGGCATCTTATTCAGGAGTGAGCCTTTTCAGCAACCCAGTCCAGTACTGGGAGATCCAGCCATCCACCTTCCGGTGTGTCTACGTGCGCGCTGCCGTTCAGCTTGGAAACTACAAGTAGCTCCCAAGAAAACCCTCATTTTTATAACCTGGCAAAATCCCATTAATGTCATTGCTCGGAAAAAAGAAAGAAAGAAAATTAGATACTGGAAATCTATCTGCAATGTGGATGTTTTTCCCACATGACTTATTATGCATAAAGCCAAATATGCAGTTTAAATAATTGCCTACAATAAAAAAATATTTTGCCTGCCATTTTCAGAATCCTTTTTTGAAGCTTATTATTGATGTTAACTGAGCTATTGCAGATATCCTTATTTTACTAAATGTAAAATTTGGAGTAAACAATTTTAGTAGAGCATTTAATTTCCAGAAAGAATCAAATAAAGATGGTATCAATCTTCTGTAACTCACGGCGGGGGATTAGCTCCGTTGACATAGTCTAGCAATGTATTCATCCCCATTAGTATTGATAAAGCCTCATCTGAGTGTGTGAATTCAATCCAGGCTATGTAAAATTTTTGCTAATGTCATTGTTTTGAAAAAAAATAAACTCACAAGTACATTTAAAATTACTATTGTATAAAGGCGTAATTTTAAATCTTCCCTAAACTCAATCTGCTGAAGAGAGCAGACATTGCTTTCTTGATAAAAACAGCACAGCTTTTCAAGTTCTCAGATTTGTATTCTACCGCTGTTCTTTGATATTTGTGTATTATAACTTACTTAATCTATATTCAGTGTTAAGTTGATAAGGCACAAAACTGACTTTTTCTTATTGGTCTAAGAAAAGAATATTTTCAGTTACTGGATACTAAATCGGTTTTAAAACTTTATGTATAATCAATCTGTTCACATAAACATTTCTGTCCTTACTAGATGTATTAGAAATATTTCGTGCATTTAGCTAAACCTTCGGTTTTATAAATTATTTTGTGTAGAATTTAAAAATAGCTATCAAAGCAGATCATTCAGCAAGCCTGGGGAATGGGCTGCTTTACCAAGAGTAAATATTTATCAAAAAGTACATGTATGATATCAATGTCTAATAAGCAAACACAAGAGAACAGTTAACGTCTTCTATAACCTTGTATGTTTTCTGATTGTAAATACTGAAACCCAAACTGGTTTAAACTATGAAGGGGAATGCAAAACAGTCTTGCTAGTAGATGAGCCTTTATCAGAGTTTCTCATCAATTCTTTCAGCTTTGCCTTCCTGTATTACGTTTTCAGGCTGGTCTCTCTTATGGCTGTGAAATATGAACTTCCTCCATCATTGATCCCAAGACAAGAGCATATTAACACAAAATTCCAGGAAAAGTCATGAGATTGTCCCTCACTATTACATACAAACTTCACAACCCTGTGGAGTAAATACTATCGTTATCCCCATTTTGTAGAAAAGTCAACTAAAATTAGGAGAAATTTAGTAACTTTCCCATAGTCAAATACCTAGGAAATACCTGGCAACAGAGCTTTCTCTTTTAATCTTTGTACAAGTCAGGGTCTGGTAGAAAACAGAATTCACCGCAGAGAATTTAAATGAAAGCAATTTGATGACGGGGCTGTTCTAGAGTGTGCTCAGAGTTAGCCACAGGAAACAAGGGATGGTGAGGCACCTAGGAATGGACAGTGGAGGAAAGGCATTCCCACCCATGTGGCTGATGGACAGGAGAAGAACTGAATTTCCGGAGCTAAGTGAGAGGATGCGTCCAAGGAGCCATGCTCCTGGTGGGCTGTAGTACCCACCAGAGGTGAAGAACTGAAGTAGGGTAACTACCTTTCCTTCCCGCTTCAGGTCCTCCCACTGATCAAACCTAGAGGGAAGACAACCCTTAAAGAAAACCAGAGAGATTAAGCCTCCTCCTGGGCCCAGTGGGGAGGAGAGGGGAATGGATCTCTTCAGAACACTCAGGGAATAACTAGCCCAAACACTGTAACTGTATCTGTTGGGTCACTGAACATGTTCCACCAGCCTCAGCTAAGCATGAGCTTCCCTGGTGGTAAAGAATTTGCCTGCCAGTATAGGAACATAAGAGATGTAGGTTTGACCTCTGGGTAAGGAAGATCCCCTGGAGGTGGACACAGCAAACTACTCCAGTGTTCCGCCTAGAGAATTGCATGGACCTCTAGGAGCCTGGTGGGCTACAGTTCTTGGGTTGTAAAGAGTGGGACACGACTGAAGTGACTTAGCATTACATTTGCATCATAGGTCATCCCAGGCAGTTTTTCTGACCCCGATTATTTTAGACTTTTCTGCATTGAGCAGAGGTGCTAATGCAGAGGTACAGTAGCAGAGGTGTAAACAAAAATATTTGACAAAACTTTGTCAAATGATTAGCTAAATCTGATTTTCCATTGTGAAACACTAGACAGCTTTTATAATGGCTTTGACTAAAGCAGAGTTTACTGATTGAAAGAAATGTGGTTAGTGTCAAAAATAGAAGTGTAAACAGAAAACGCACACTGTCAATATTAATGGGCAGTCAATTATGTATTGTACATAAATATAGCAGAAAACAAAAATAATATTTGCATAATCATGAGGGTCATGAGAATCAAAGCTTGAGCTCTAAGCTGTTTTGGTTAAAATCATATTCTCCTCATACCAGTTATTGCCTGGAATATACAAAGCTCTGTTGGACCAGTTTAATTATGTGGTAGACTCCCATGAAGTGATTATGCTAGTGACGTTTATTCATAATCTGTTATGAGTCCATAACTGGAAGAAGCTATTTACTGCTTTATCATACTCTATTCATTCTTTTGTTCATTCATTTATTCAATAAACTAGCACTGAATGTATTGCAGACATCTTGGTAGAAAGATAAGAACGACAACAATAACAGTAGCAGAAATAGACATTTATGTCTGGAGTTTATTCAGTGCATACAACAAATTGCCAGCTTTTGTATTTGGCTTTTTGGGGACCATGTCTACTTATCACAAAAATTCCATAAGTCTGTGTTATTCCGTTTCACAGATGATGAAATTGAGATATTGGAAATGCAGAGTCAGAATCATAGTCCTGATCAGGTTAGAATCAGCCTCTGCTTTTGCAAAATTTTACATAGTTCATAGCATGTCAAAACCAAAGGTGATAGTCTTAAAAACTAAGAAGGGAATCGATTCATGGTTCTCAGAAGTTCCTCTGTGTTAATGGGTTAGAGTATTGAGGTGCAGTTTCCATAAAAATAATTACTGTAATTTATTTAATATTATGATTTAACTGTATATAAAGCATTCTATTTGGGGTTTCCTTGGTGGCTCAGACAGTAAAGAATCTGCTTGCAATGCAGAAGACCCAGGTTCGATCCCTGGATTGAGAAAGTCCCCTGGAAAAGGGAACAGCTACCCACACCAGTACTCTTGCCTGGGAAATCCCATGAGCAGAGGAGCCTGGCAGACCACAGCTCAGAGGTTTGCAAAGAGTTGGACACAACTGAGCGACTAACACACACACACACATCTTATTTAATATTTACAACAGCTCTGTGGACTATCTCTGGTTATTTAATGTCCCTTTTACAGGTGAGCAAATGGAGCCCCAGAGAAGTCAAGTAATTTTCCCATGGATACACAGCTTGTAAGTAAGAAAGGCAAATTATACATCACTTGAGTGTGTTGTCTTCTGCTACTTTAAAATAGATCATACCCAACAATGAGGAAACACTGAACATCTCCCATAGAATGCAGGGATGTAAAATAATGGACAATATTACTAGTTCAAATTTGTGTCTTCACTTTTCAAAAAAGATACATTTGTTCATGCTGCTGCTACTGCTAAGTCACTTCAGTCATGTCCGACTCTGTGTGACCCCAGAGACAGCAGCCCACCAAGCTCCCCCGTCCCTGGGATTCTCCAGGCAAGAACAGTGGAGTGGGTTGCCATTTCCTTCTCCAATGCATGAAAGTGAAAAGTGAAAGTGAAGTCGCTCATTTGTGTCCTACTCTTAGCGACCCCATAGACTGCAGCCCACCAGGCTCCTCCATCCATGGGATTTTCCAGGCAAGAGTGCTGGAGTGGGGTGCCATTGCCTTCTCCGACATTTGTTCATAAAAATTGGAAAATATTCTTCAACAACACTGTTCAGTTTTGAAACTGTTCTATATCAATACTGTTCAGGCCTGTATTCACTAACCAAACATGACAGTGGAGCATGAGAAATGTGAAAGGACTGAAGAATTTACTTTTAAATTTTATGTAATTTTAATGAATTTTAAGTTAATAGCCATATGTCGATATCATAATGGAGATCATATTCTTAATAATCACAATTATTTTATGATTTTCATGGTACAGAGTGAATTTCTATTCTTGGAAAAACATTTACTAGGTCTGTGTCAGACACTGGAAATACAAGTAATAAGACATCATCTTTGACTTTAAGGTGATTGGAGTTTAACAAAAGACACAATCTTTTAACCAAACAACAGAAATTCAGAGGGATAAATTTTATCATAGGAATGTATGCAGATTACAGCAATGGTTCATAAGAGGGATGGTCACCTCTTCTAAGAGCAGGAGAATAAGAAAGAGGAGCCTGAAAAACTTCACAGGTAGAGACTGAAAAGGGTTTTGATGGTTGTGTGAGCCTTCCACAGGGAGATTTGGGGGGTGGGTATTCAAGGCGGAGTAAGTTCAACCACTCAGAGGTATACCTAGCATATTGTCTGATCCTCTGGCATAAAGGAAGGCTTTCTGCTACTTTACCTTCTTCTGAAGCAGAAGCAATGGTTTATAGTTACTTATGGTTTACACTGGAGAAGGCAATGGCACCCCACTCCAGTACTCTTGCCTGGAAAATCCAATGGATGGAGGAGCCTGCTAGGCTACAGTCCATGGGGTCGCTAAGAGTCCGACACAACTGAGCAACTTCACTTTCACTTTTCAGTTTCATGCATTGGAGAAGGAAATGGCAACCCACTCCAGTGTTCTTGCCGGGAGAATCCCAGAGACAGGGGAGCCTGGTGGGCTGCCTTCTATGGGGTCGCACAGAGTTGGACATGACTGAAGTGACTTAGCAGCATGGTTTACACAGAGCTGAGGATAACATCAGGGAAAGAGGCTTTTTTTTTTTTCTTTCCACAGTCTTGTCGGTACACAAAATACCAGTTTTCCAGAACGTTCAATAGGAAGGAGGAAATGTCTTTCTTCTTCTTTTCTCTCATATTTCTCAAGAGATCTTACTCTCATGACTACAGTGAAAAGGTCATTTCTATTGGAAAGCATTTGGTGTTCAAGGTCATCTCTGGACATTTTTGTTCAGAGCTGGAATGCTATACGATCCTCTGAAGTATGCCTCCTTCAGGCTGTAACCTTCCTCCTGGAGAAGAAATGTTTGCAGCTAGCCTGCTGCTTAACCTATAGCTGGGGGAGGGATGGATAGAGAGAGAACCATAGGAAAGAATTTGGACTTTACTCTGCAAGGCAGATACTCAAACTTACCTTTTCCAATGGTAAAGCTATTTTAAATTTTTTTCCAATTCATGGGAAAGAGGCCTGACCCTTCAGAATTCCACTCTTAGGTATCAGCACAACTTCTTTTTGAATATCTTTTCTTTGAAATAAGGAAAAATGTAGTTCATTTCCTTGATTTCAACATTTTCTGTTCACAAGACTTAGGAGAGTTATTTAACCTTCTTCTTGAGGCAATATAACTCTAATCTCTGTCTCTGTCTCCAACATAGCCTCTTTCTCTTGTGTGTCTGTTTTTACAGTATTGGGTTAAGTCCCATTCCAACTCAGTATGGTCTTATCTTCATTGGATCTGCAAAGATTGTTTCCAAGAAGATTATAGTCACAGGTACTAGGGGTTAGATCTTGAAACTGTCTTTGAAGGGATGTAATTAAACCATTAACATTCACTTTCTTTTTATCTTTATAAAATTTTTTATTTATTTTTCTTTCTATTAACACTTTTGTTTGACTGTGTGTGGTTTACTTAAGAGGTTGGAAAGTATGAATTTGCTCCTGACCCTTTGTGGCTGGGTAAACCACACATTCTGCTAGCTTAGGCTGCACACATTTTTATCCTAAGGGCTGTCATCTCATCATATTCAAGTGCCCCAAAATTTCCAGAACACAGTATTTATGTTCTTTTAATGCACTTCTCATCAATGACCTTGACCTGGCAATGAAAGTACCTATGTCTTTCTCACAAGAGGGATGGTCACCTCTTCCAAGAGCAGGAGAAAAAATCAGGAGTAACCTGGATGTCCACTTTTTTTCCTGATTCACTCATTTTACTGAGTCATGCCTATACCTTCCTTCTCTTTTTTCCTCCTCCTTCTCCATAATACAATTCCTCATTCCACATTTTCTTACAGCTGCAGCTGTAGGATCTCATTGTCTTGTCTCCCAGGCAAACAAAGAAACACCTGATCCCTTAAGTAAACTAAAAACTAAAAACGTGTATACAACACTTTCTCACTCATCCAGAGTTCCTGTGAGGGCTATTCCAAGATTGCTCCTCAATGTGCACTGTTAACTCTTGACAAGACTTCATCGCCCTGCAGACTCTCCTCCTACGACACACATGTTACAGGTTGTTGAGTTGATATTTCACTTCTGATTTTGCTGCTCATTTTTAAATTCCTATACTCATTGCTAAAAGAATTTATTTTAGGGGATCTGCTCGTGTATTCTAATGCACCATCTGTCACAGTTATTTCGAGTCACAGGTCTGTGACAGACTGTCAATTTCATACTACAAGGTGTAACAGTGGAAAAAAAAAGAAAAATCAAGAGAGGGAAAACACTAAACTTATTAAAAATCAAACATAAACATCCAGGAATGTAAAATAACCTTCCAATAGAGTTAAATTTGAAGAGAAAGTCCATATGTCTGCCACTCCCGCCTCCACAATGCAAGATAACCAGAACAGAACTGAATGAGTTGCTTACCAAGTACACGACTCTCAACTATTGATTAACCATTAACCACAGACAAATTGCTCCCCAGACACCTTATTCCAATAGGGACTGTGAGGGCTAAGTTCATACTCCCAGGCCTTCACAGACAAGTGTAGGAACACAAATCAATTTTTAAATATACACAGACATCAAATAATCCAACCCTTCTATCCAGGTCTGATATATCTGCCAACACATATCACCTTATTTATTTAACACATATTTATTAAAGACCTACTGTGTGTTTCACATTGCCCTAGTAGTTGACATAGAGCAATGAACGATGTCTCACTCAAAGACAGCAGACATCACAGTGGGAGGAGACTTTCTGGACATGAAAAATAAGACAGAGGACAGTCAAGGACCAGGGGACAGGCGGTATGAGAAGGGAGCTTGCTATTTTATATAGCATGGTCAGAAGAAGACCTTAAGATAAAGTAACATTTGAGCAGAGCTATGAAAAATGGAAGGAAGCGAAGCAAAAAACAGGAGCCAGAAGTTAGGAGGATGTGTGGTAGGTTCTAGTAACACCAGAGAGATCAAATGTGTGCAGGTAAAATGAATAAAGAGAGGCAAGATACAGCACGAGATCAGAGAGGCAATGGGAACCTAAATCTTACACCACTTTAAGGCTATCTTTTCCTCTGAGCAAGACAGGAGGCTGTTGAAAGGTTTTCAGTAGAGAACTGACTTGATTCAACTGTCTGTGAAAGGATACCTCAAGTTGCATGGGCTGTAGAGCAACAGGGATGGACCTAGGAGGGCTATTTATCAAGAAAGAAGTGATGATGGATTTGACTTGCTTAGTATCAGACAAGGAAGTGAGAATGGGGTCAAGATATGGAAATGTTTTGAAGCTACAGAGGACTGGATGGCTGAGAGATCAAATGGGGTGTGAGAGAGAAAGAAGAGAGACAGAGATGACTCCAAGAATTTTGGCCTGAGCCACGGGGAGGATGAAGTCACCCTTGCCTGGGATGGAAAACACTGAGGAGGCTGGGGTGGATGAAATGAAAAGTCTGGTTTGGGACTTTTTCTCTTAAGATGGCTATTCAGTTCAATGAGGAGGTATAAAAGACGCTTGTGATCTAGGCATCTGGAGCTCCAGGGAGAGGGTTGGGTTGTAGACATAAATTTGGGAGACGTCAGAATATAGATTACCCTCCTTTATCAGCACAGAAATGACTTGACTTTACCCAAACTAAGCAGTCATACTTTACATCTTAGCAACACATTTTATAGGGCCAGTTCTGGACTCTTGCAATGTTCTTGTGGTTTCTAAGATAAATAAACATATTATATGTTTCCCTCTGGATGCCTTTGCTAAGATCCTGTCAGCATTTCCAAAACAGTTCTTGCTTCAACAACACCACGAAGGAAAAACCTCTTGAGGAGAAAGCATTTTATTTTTTGGAAAAAATTCCTGTGTTCTCTCTTCTGTGTTTAAAATTGTATAAAAACACAGTCTAGTTTCTGTTTCCCTCAAGAGTTCACATTAACACAAATACAGCTTGGTGCCTGCCTTGACTGTGATTAATAACTTGCTGGTGGTTTGACAGTTATGAGTAAACAGTCCTGTGCCATAAAGAAAGTATATTTTTGAAACTACAGGAGGTCTCAGCGGGCGTCAGGCCTTGTACCAGCACATCTAACTAGAAAACCACAAAAACACAAACCAGTTCCACAGCTGGTCATTATTTCACGAAATCCCAGCATAGGCGATTCTTTTATAACTTATATTGATCACCAGTTTATGAAGAACACATGAAGTCACCTGTTCTGGCATTGATACATGAAAAATATAAAACATATCTTGTGAAACAAGTCACTTTTTCTCATCTTTCCGCACCACCAGTTATGTGTGTGTGTGTGTCTGTCTGTGGAGGGGCGGTATCTTCTTGTCATCTTAACATGCTTATTAGACAGAAAGTGGCTTCCCTGCTGACTCAGTGGTGAAGAATCTACCAGCAATCCAGAAGACTGCCTGTAATACAGGAAATGTGGGTTAGATCCCTGGGTCAGGAAGAATCTCTGGAGAAGGGAATGGCAACCAACTCTAGTATTCTTGTCTGGAGACTCCCATGGACAGAGGAGTCTGACAGGCTATACTCCATGGGGTTGCAAGAGTCAGACATGACTTAGTGACTAAATCACCACCAAGAGAGGAAGGAACATTTTAATTAATTTGCTCATTCATTTATGTATTCACTTAATTCACACATTTACTGAAAACTTAGAATATGACTGGAACTACTCTAGGTCTGGAGAAAATAAAAACAAAAAATGTATATTTTATTTCCTGCAGTCAAAAATGATGGGATATGAAAGTGCGATATTATTATTTCAATACACTTTAAAAGTGAATAAAAGGATAATATCTGAGGAGATTCTGAGAGGAAATGAAAGTCAAAAGTATTGTGTCTCTGTTCATGATTAAAAATTATAATGTTAAACAAATTTCCTGTGGCTGCCTTTGACTTTGGGAAAAAAAAAAAAAAATATATATATATATATATATAGGCTTTTTTTCCCCCGCTCTGGTATTTCTTCCCGAGCGTCAGCAACTCTCATTGATAAAGATACTAGCAATCTGTTTACCTAAGATGAGGGTAAAGAATCTTCCTGCAATGACGGAGACCTGGGTTTGATCCTGGGTTGGGAATATCCCCTGGAGGAGGGCATGGCAACCCACTCCAGTATTCTTCCCTTGAGAAGCCCCATGGACAGAGAAGCCTGGTTACAGTCCATGGGGTCACAAAGAATCCGACATGACTGAACAACTAAGTATATTTAGTGAAACAATAACCACAATAAGTTTAGTTAACATCCATCTATTTATATCCATTCTCTGGGTTATCTCTCAGTAGCAATAATAACAATAGCGATAGGAATGCTTCTCTGCACAGATATGACAGTGTTTGGTTGAAAAGTGTATTCACTGATACAATCTCATTGCTATTTTACAACCAGCAATGGAATTGGTTTACATTCTGCTACACAAAAGAGACAAGGAATAAGTGATTTTAAAAGGCTTTGATAGAGAAATAAAATTAAACATAGATCTAAACATAGGATTATCCATTGGCAGGGGACAAGGGGTTAGTTACACTGCTAACAGAACCCGGGAAGATCTTTTCTCCCATTCCATCATCTTATTGGTATCTCCTTTACCCCTTCACTGGCTTACTTCTTCATTCTCCCATTTATCTATTGCCTTCCTTTTATGGACTGAATGTTTGTGACCTTCCAAAATTCATGTGTTGAAACCCTATCTAAAGTGATCGTATTAAAAGCTGGGATATTTTTCTCTAAGAACAGGAAATATCAAGAATGAAACTTTATTACTCTATTAAACACTGTACAGAAAGTCCTAGATAATGTGGTAGACAAGAAAATAAATAAAAACATGAAGATTAGAAGAAAGCTGTAAATCCATTTTTATTTGAGGATAAAGGGAACATATCCATAGAAATACTAAGATGACTATTAAAATTAATAAATGAATTTAGCAAGATCACAAAATACAAGGTTAATACATAGGAATCAAGTCTGTGTTTACTAGCAACAAAAATCTGGGAAAAAAAAAACCTTTTATTCTGTTTACCTTATACTTATAAAATGTGTGTTTGAAAAATTATGAATAAATTTAACAGGAGACATGTAAAAGACCATATACACAGAAAACTACAAAATATCCCTTATAGAAATCAAAGAAGACACTAATAATGAAGACATATACAGTGTTCATAATTTGACAGTTCAGTATTGTAAGATAGTTGACCTATAGATTCATCACTTCTCTGATAGCTCAGACGGTAAAGAATCTGTTTACAATGCAGGTGACCTGGGTTTGCTTCCTGGGTCAGAAGGACCCCTTGGAGAAGGGAATGACAACCCACTCCAGTATTCTTGCCTGGAGAATCCCATGGACAGAGGAGCCTGGCAGGCTACAGCCCATGGGGTCACAGAGAGTCAGACATGACTGAGCGACTAACACAATCAATAGATTCATCACAATTCCAATCATAATTCTAATAAGACTTAATATAGAAATTGACAAGCTGAATCTAAAGTGTATATGAAAATACAAACAACCAAGTAGATATAAAGCTTTTTTTTTTTCAAGGAAAGTATCAAACATTTATACTTATTTCATGTGTGTGTTAAATTTATTATTTAATTTTCACATACATAAAAGAACTTTATAAATATACATGTTACATAAAAACAACAAACCACTACACATTCTAAGAATTAGAACATGACCAATTCCATCACATCTGCCTATGCGGTTCCTCCCAATCTTTTTCAGAAGTAACCACTATCATAAATTTTTTTTATTATTATTATTTAATTTTATTTCTACTTTATTTTACTTTACAATACTGTATTGGTTTTGCCATACATTGACATGAATCCGCCACGGGTGTACATCAAGTTCTATTGATGCTGTGGTGTGGCATTAGTGAAGGGATAGATATAAAGATCAGTTGAACAAAAGAGATCAGCCCAGAAATGAACCCATGCATATACAGCCAAATGATTTTCACCAACAGTGACAAGGCAATTCAAAGGAGACGGAGACTTTAACAAACGGTCACGGAACAACTGGATACTGGCATGAAAAACAACACATACTGACCACTACTTAACACTGCGCGCTAAGTCACTTCAGTTGTGTCTGATTCTTTGTAACCCTATGGACCGTAGCCTGACAGACCCCTCTGTCTATGGGAATCTCCAGACAAGAATATTGAAGTGGGGTATCATGCTCTCCTCCAGGGGATCTTCCCCACCCAGGGACTGAATCCGTGTCTCTATGTCACCTGCATTGGCGGGCACGTTCTTTACCACTAGAAACACCTGGGAAGCCCGCCTTACACTCTACCTAAAACTTAACTCAAAAGGGATCATAAATGTAAAAACTAAAACTATAAAATTCTAGAAGAAATCATAGGATAAAGTCTTTGTGACTTGAGGTAAGCAAAGATTTCCTAGATAAGATACAAAAAACATGAACCATAATAGAAAAAGGTGACAAGCTGGACTTTATCAAAACTAAAATTTTTCCTCTTCAGAAGACATTTTAAGAAAAATAAAGGAAGCTACAGAGATAGCTTGAGACAAAACATTTACAATACATATATTTAACAAAGTGCTTGTACCCAGAGTGTGTATATATGTGTGTGTGTGTATGTGTGTGGGCTTCCCTGGTGGCTCAGTGGTAAAGAATCTGCCTGCAATGCAGGAGTTGCAGGAGACGCAGGTTTGATCCTTGGGTCGAGAAGATCCTTTGGAGGAGAGCGTGGCAATACACTCCAGTATTCTTGCCTGGAGAATGGCCCATAGGGTCACAAAGAGTCAGACACGACTAAAGCCACTTAGCATGCATGTGTGTGTATGGGCTTCCCTGGTGTCTCAGTGGTAAAGAATCTGCCTATTCAGATCCTTCGCTCATTGTTTCTAACTGGACTGTTGTTTTTAATATGAGTTGCATGAGTTATATATCTTGGATATTAATCCCTTATCAGACATATTATGTACAAGTATTTTCTCCTAGTCAGTAGGTATCTTTTAATTTTGTTGACGGTTTCCTTCACTGTGCAAAAGTTATTAACGTGTGATTAGGTCTCATTTTTTTTTTAACTCTTATTTCCCTTGCCTAAAGGAGATAGATCCAAAAAAATATTGCTAAGACCGTTGTCAAAGAGCCAACGCTATTATTTATCTAGAGTCAATTTCTGAAAGAGCAAGAACTTTTATAGTCTCTAAACTTTTGCCTTAGTTAATTTTTTTTTGCATGAACTTGTGGATTGGAGTTTCAATAAGCTACATGCAAAAATGGTATTCCACGTGCAGCAATCTAAGTTTGGAAATGAAGAGGCAATTCATTTTTATAACATCTTGTACAGGCTTTTTGGTTTTGTTCCCTGGTAGAGACACAGAATGGGGAAGGCAGTGGCACCCCACCCCAGTACTCTTGCCTGAAAAATCCAATGGACGGAGGAGCCTGGTGGGCTGCAGTCCATGGGGTCGCTAACAGTCGGACAGACTGAGTGACTTCACTTTCACTTTTCTCTTTCATGCATTGGAGAAGGAAATGGCAACCCACTCCAGTATTCTTGCCTGGAGAATCCCAGGGATGGGGGAGCCTGGTGGGCTGCTGTCTATGGGGTCCCACAGAGTCGGACACGACTGAAGTGACTTAGCAGCAGCAGCAGCAGAGACACAGAAATGATGCACTTTTGAATTTCCATGTAATTTTTTTAAACTTTCCTCTTTTTATTGTACCTGGAAAGATAAGATGACCAAATGATGGAACCAGAAATTTCTTCCTTAGCTCAGTAAGTTCATATTCTAAAAATCATTATGAAAGATCAAAATGTTGCATGTCACTTAGCTTCCCTGCTCAATATATAAAAGGGTTATTTTTTAAAAAGCCAAAAGAAAGAAAAAGACAAAAAGAAGAATATAAAGTGTTTGTTGATGGGCAAAATGCCAGTCTGAATGGAGGATCCTCAAGGATGAAAAAGCATTGTAAAAATAGCTAGAACTTTAGGAAAATATTCTGCAATATACAATGAAAAGGAGAACTGAATTGGCATGGGGGAATCACTGCTTTGAAAATGATTTATCAAGAAAATAGAAACTGAAAACTTCTAAATAGATATTGAAAAAGCATGTATGAAACTAGAGATACTGTTGTTGATCAGTTGCTAAGTCACGTCTGACTCTTTGAAACCTCATGGACTGCAGCACTCCACGCTTCCCTGTCCTTCACTATCTCCTGGACTTTGCTCAAACTCATATCCATTGAGTTGGTGATGCCATCCAATCATCTTATCCTCTGCCATCCCCTTCATACTCTTGCCCTCAAACATTCCCAGAATCAGGGTCTTTTCTAGTGAGTTGGTGCTTCACTTTAGGGGGCTAAAGTATTGGAACTTCAGCTTCAGCATCAGTCCTTCCATGAATATTCAGGGTTGATTTCCTTCACGATTGACTGGTTTGATCTCCTTGCCAGTCCAAAGGACTCTCAAGAGTCTTCTCAATCGAAAGCATCAATTCTTCGGTGCTAAGACAGAGAGAAAGAACTGGGTGGTGGACAGAGCTTAAAAAATGAAAATATATTCTGAGAAAAATAAGATATTTTTAGAAACAGTAAAGATGTAAATCAACACTGCAGAAATAAAACAAAGGAAAAAGACAAAGATGTGAATTGATCAATAGGATGACAAATAAAAACTGAAAGAGGAAACTATCCCATAGGTAAGTGCTGTTCTTTAAAAATAAACTAAGTCAAATAGTCCAAAATAAATAAAGACAGAATAGGAGAAACATCTTCTGAGTTGAAGACTGGAATCTGAAGCTTACCGGGAGGGGGCGGGAGGAGGGGGGCATGAAATATGAATGGAAAAAAAATATTAAATTTTTTAAGACTTTTTAAGAAACCTGGTAATGTACTTGGATATCAAAAATGAACATAACACCAACCACAAAAACATCACACAGGTATAATGTGGGACAAACAACAAATAAGAGTCTTTCCATAGGTGGAAAACTATTACATGTGCCTTGAACTTCTCTATAGCACCAGACTCCAGAAGAACATGGAGCAGAATTTTTAGTATTTTGAAAATTTTCTGACTATGCCTATGTACTCTTTTGTGTTATTTCCCTGAGGCTTGGCAATTGATAAATATTTGTTAACTGAATTCAGAAGGAATAGATAAAAATACGAGTAGAGAAAGCCTTTTAAAATCACTAGGGGACACAGTAGTGTACTGTAATAAACCCACAGAATTTTAAACAAGGAGTATCAGTTTTACTTATTAAGTAGGAATTAGTGTACCTGTTTTTCAACTAATCATTATTAATATTCTTAACTTTTTGTTGTCCAAAAGAATGAAATGTGATTTTCATTCCCTCCACATTATTGAGATAATTAAACATTTCTTGTCAATATGATAGAGAGTCATTGATTAGTTCACCCGAA
Source organism: Oreotragus oreotragus (assembly GCA_006410675.1). Classification (NCBI taxonomy): domain Eukaryota; kingdom Metazoa; phylum Chordata; class Mammalia; order Artiodactyla; family Bovidae; genus Oreotragus; species Oreotragus oreotragus. Next base: position 301,475 of record SJYX01015279.1, on the reverse strand, counting down.
GTCTGGGAAGCTTTTATGATAATCCATCAGTAGTAGTGAAGTTGCTCCATCGTGTCCGACTCTTTGGGACCCCGTGGACTGTAGCCTACCAGGCTCCTCCGTCCATGGGATTTTCCAGGCAAGAATCCAGGAGTGGGTTACCATTTCCTTCTCCAGGGGATCTTCCTGACCCAAGTACTGAACCCAGGTCTCCCACATTGCAGGCAGATGCTTTTACCGGCTGAGCCACCGGGGAAGGCACAAACAAAACATCCAAAGCACCTCTCAGTAAGCCCCCTTTTCATCAACTCTGCTATCAACCAGTTCAATACCATCATCCCTCACCTGAGAGGTGGCATATTCTGAGTGATCTTCATGCTTCTACTTGCCCACCCCCATCCCACTTCTACACGATACATAAGGCTTTACATGAATACTTTCTTGTTCAAACTTCTTCACTTAACTCACTAGTAACATGCCAAGCTGGTCCTACCTCAGGGCATTTATATTTGCTCTTTCCTCTGCCTAGGGCACTTTTATCTGTGCTCAAATGCTGTTTTCATGTCCATCATTTATAAAACAGGATATATTTTCATCAATTTCCATCTGTTTACCTTATTTTATTTCTCATCGTACTTACAGTATCTTCTGACATTGTCCTGTTTACTTGTTTACTATCTTTCCCCCCCAAATAAGCTCCTTGAGGGCAGGGACCTTGTCCATTTTGTTCATTGCTATATGCCAAGAACAAGGGCTAATTGTAAACACACAGTTGGACATTCCCTGTATCTTGAGCAAATGAATGAAAGATTAAATTAATGAATGAATGCCAGAGCAAAGATCATTTGGGTAAATGATATACTCTCACTCACAACTAGCTACTCAGAAAGTTTGAAATTATTATTCAAAACTGTGCAAACTCGTTGCCTTTTATTTACCTTCTTTTTCTTAATTTGGTCTTCCGAGTGTAACAGTTAATAGAGATATTTTTTAACAATCTTCCAGAAGAATCTGAGGGAGTAGCCAGGATTCTAGAAGGCAGGGTAAGGAATAGGTTCAAAGTGACACAAGATTAGCATTTAATAAAGCTTTCATCACTTCTTGTATCTGCTGTATGAAACAAGTGTGTCCTGGTAGGATTTGTGACACTGATAATTCACTTTTTGTTTTAACAAGATTACTTCCATTTAGCCTTAAGTTTCCAAAGAATAATTGACTGAAGAGAGGGGGTAGGGGAGAGAGGGAGAGAGGAAGAAGGAGGAGGAGGAGGAGAGGAAAAAATAGTAGGAGTAGAAGGACAGGGAAGAGGAAGAGAAGAAGAAAGGAACGGAAAGGAGGGAGGAAGGAGAAGAGACAAAGAAGAAAGACGAGAAGACTCCATCTCAACAGCTGGATTAAATTAGAAAACCAAATGAAATTCTCTGGGTTGGGTTCTGAAACTAGAAAGCTGCAGTTGTGGTGAAACACCACATTATTTTCAGCAAGCAAAATGAGGGGAAATCACATCTGTTGTCCTGGGGTCTATAAATGGTGAGATAGACAGACAGATACCTTAGGGAACAGTCCTCAGGAATTCTGATCATTACTGATGAAATGGAAAATTAGAGTTAATGAAGTTTAAAAACAGTCACCTAAAAGATTCCATTTTGCAAACTGAGCCAGGATTTGTTTGAGGTTGGCTTCTGTTTACATGAGGCATAATGTCTGAAAAGCTTCCTTTGGTCATCAGATGGTACATCTATTTAAAACAGCATTTTTTTGAGGTGAGGAAATGCTGAGCACCCGGAGTACTTTCTTCAAAATAAACATGGGCATGAAAATGAGGAAAGATGTTCTTGACAAAAAGTATCATAATATTTATCATATTTTTTGAAAACATGATATGAAGAAATTCATAGCATTAAAAAATTTAAATTGTTTTATCTTTTCTCAAATTTGAAATACAAAGTATAATTTCATTTTTAAAAACTACTATGACTGTCAAAGTATGAAAATTAAATGAAAAGTTTGAAAGTTTTGGGCTCCCCATGTGGCACTAACGGTAAAGAATCCACTTACCAGTGCAGGAGGCACAGGTTTGATCCCTTGGTCAGGAAGATCCCCTGGAGAAGGAAAAGGCAACCCACTCTAGTATTCTTGCCTGGAAAATTCCATGGGCAGAGGAGGCTGGCGGGCTGCAATCTATGGGGCCACAAAGAGTTAGACACAACTGAGTGACTGAAAACACACACAAGGTTTTACCCAAAACGCCCACATAACTTTAACAGGCACACGTTTCGTTTTATTTCTGGTTGGAATAAAAATACATAAATAAGATAGAGAATTAGATCATAAGTACAAAAAGAACCCATATAATAATGGATTCTGTATTTGTATTTAGGAATTTGCCATTATTAAGAATTTTCTTAGATGATTACTTTGATGTTAGGTTATGTAAAATTACGTGACTAGAGATAAAGAAATCTTTAGTTCAAGGAGATAATTGTGTCAGTGACTTCACTTTAACACATCATTGTTAGGTATGTATTCTGACACAAGAACATACAGTGATATCATTGCAAAGAGAGATTATGAATTTTTATATTGCACTTTTACTGATTGATTTGAATAAAAATGCTTTTTCTTTGTTTTTTTAAAAATTATTTATTAATTTTTAATTTTTTAAATTAACACTGAAAACATTTTGTATTGGGGTATGGGTATAATTTTAGCAATATATTATATTCCATTATATGAGCTTATTTACCATAGTCACTTAAACATGGTTTTTTCCTTTAAATTAGAGTTTCTTCTAACTTTCTTTTATTTTTTTATGGAAGAACTTCTCAATTTTTAGTTTTGCTCACAAACTTTAAAAAATATTCTTCTTTTGAATTGGCTCACATGCTCTTCCAACTTTCTATTACTATAAAATAATATATAACATTTAAAAAATTATATATTGTATAAAAATTTATTGTCCTGATTATAAATCACTTATTTTGATATCTAGATATGGAGATCACTGGATCAAAGGCTTTGAACATTCCACTACATTTTGCCGAAGAAAAGATTTTTCTTAAATGATATTTCATAGGTCTAAAATGGTAACTTCTTTTTTCTGCTTACTATTATTTTTGTTGTTTTTTTCTTTTTTTTAACCTAGTTAACTTTACTGACTTCATTATAATGATAAAGATTATAAAGTTCAAAGGAGTTAAAAAAAAAAACTGCTAGAGAAGAGGAAAAAACTAGCAAATTAATGAAGGAAATAATCCTGCCACCAGTCCTCAAGTCCTGTATTCTTTATCATTTACATACAAATTTATGGTAATATCATGTTTTAAACTGGCAATGAGAAACTTAAATCTGTGAGATTCATAGTAAGAATATTTTTGAAACACAAATTGGTTGAGAAGTAGAGGTTTAAGGGTGTGAGGCAAAAGAACCCAACTTAAATGCTTTCATGACATAGCCTAAGAAGTATGGGGAAATTCGGATTATCACAGAGACTTTTGGAAAACCTCACATAATCCCAGGACTAATTACCTCCATTATGGTTAAATTTTTAAAAGATATTCATCAGACTCAGAATCAAATTCAGAATCCTTTGGCATGTATAATATTTTAGCTGTGAGTGGGTTAAACCATGATGTTCATGTACTTGTTCATTCATTCAACAACATTTAAACTCCTGCTCTGCAGAACATTGTGATAAACACTGGAGGTATTACAGTGAAAATGACAACATAAAAAGCAAATAGGATCATACTCCATTGAGGAATACACACACACACACACACACACACACACACACACACTGAGTAAACAGCTACTGCTGCTGCTGTCGCTTCAGTCGTGTCCAACTCTGTGCAACCCCATAGAAGGCAGCCCACCAGGCTCCCCCGTCCCTGGGATTCTCCAGGCAAGAACACTGGAGTGGGTTGCCATTTCCTTCTCCCAGAGTAAGCGGAGAAATAAATAAAAGGCAAATTGTAATAGGTGCTATTGAAACGGAGCAGCACCCTATAGTCAGTCCCTCCATGTCCTCCGCCTGCCTTTTGTCTGTAGAAAAACTTTAATAAATCTAATCAGAGAAATGACAAAATGCAGAAGCAAAGGAAAGCAGTCAAATAAGACCAAATAACAATAGCTTAGTCATTAAGCAGTCAAGACCCCTTAGTGCCTCCTCAAGGGCTACAGATAATATTCTGAGTTATAGCCCTCGAGCTTTTTCACAAATTCTGAAACCCCATCAGGTAGAAGAAGTTAACTACGTGATGACCAGACTGTAGCCGTAACATAAGTTGCCACAGTTCCGAGAGCTGGCCTCTAAGAAAGCGGAACAAATCAACCCTGAAACTGAAGATTAACTGCATTGAACAGTCAAGATGATGCTGATTTGATCACTACATGACCAAATTCAAGATGACTGTCAGAGCTGACTGTGCTGTTTCTACGTGTAGACCCTCCCTCTGCCTGTAAAAGCTCTTGCCCACTGATAGTTAGGGGGTGGAGTTAGTGGGGTGGGGAGATTGGCCTTTGGATGGGAATCTGCCCCTGCCCCATCATTGCTGGCCTCTGAAATAATCAGCCTTTTCTTTTCACTAACCTTTCCTGTTTATTGGCTGTAGAGCAGCAGCCAGACCCCACTTCTGATAACATTATGGCAAAAGCTAAAGAGTAACTGAGACAGACAGCCTGCAGAGAGTAGAGCCACAGGGCTTACATGTACTGTGAGGCAAAAGGACCCAACTTAAATGCTTTCATTACACAGCCTAAGAAGTGTGGGGAAATTTGGATTAACACAGAGTCTTTTGGAAAACTTCACATAATCCCAGGACTAACTACCTCCATTATGGTTTAATTCTTTAAAGATATTCATCAGTCTCTGAATCAAATTCAGACTTCTTCAGCATACATAATATTTTAGTTGTGAGTAGATTAAACCATTATCTTCATCCACTTGTTCACGCACTCAACAAATATTTAAATTCCTATGTTGTGCAGAACATTGTGATAGATGCTGAAGGTATTACAGTGAAAATAACAGCACAAAAAGCACGTACGTTGGAAGACTTCAGCTGGGATTGGTGGTAAGGGTTGGTGAGAGAACAAGTATCCAATGGGAAATGGAACACATGAGACAGTATCTCCTCTCTCAGGGATGAGAAGTCAAGGAATTTGGACCCAGATGTCTTGTATATGAGGTCTGATTTTCTTCATCCTCAACATAGACTTAGTAGTTTGTGTTTCACTGAGTTTTAATAAGGATCAGTTCAAATAACATACATGAAAGGGCTCTCTAAATTGTAAATCACTAAGACATTAGTGGGTCTTGATTAGCTTTGTTGAGAATGGTAAACTGGTGAATTTCTCTAGATATCACCACCACCACAAAAGACTCTTAAGAAATAAGGCATTAAAATAAACTGTTTAGATGAATGGATAAGAAAGCCATGGTATATATACACAATGGAGTATTACTCGGCCATTAAAAAGAATACATTTGAATCAGTTCTAAAGAGGTGGATGAAACTGGAGCCGGTTATACAGAGTGAAGTAAGCCAGAAAGAAAAACACCAATACAATATACTAACGCATATATTTTAAAAAAAAAACTGCTTAAGGAGCTCTGCATACACAGTAAGATGTGTTTACAGAGACCTGCTGCTTTAGAGTGACCATCTGCAAACATGTAATAATGTCTTGAACATATTTCACCACTTCAATTGGTAAGACTCCTGTTTTAGAGGAAGAGGGAAACCTTGGAATTTCATTTAAGAAGAAAGTGACATTTGGAATTGAGGAAGGGAGACAGAGGGCTCAAATTTTACCACGGGTTTACTATATCTAAAAAATACTCACTTTATCTTTTCTACTTTTTCTAAAGAATGCCGCCCAAATGTATACTACAACAGTATTCCTTAAGTAAGAGCCATATATAAAAGCTAAAAAATTGAAGTAGTGAATCTAAAAGTAGTGATATACCCCTTCCTTTATTTGCTTTTCTGGTCTATTTAGTTTTCTTCTGTGTGGAAAACATATGTACTAAGTGTATATATAAAACATATATATATACATAAAATGTATATATATGTATATATATGTATTAAATATATATTTGTTTTATATATGCATTTACATTACATTTATATTTATATATGTAAAATTACATAATTATAAAACATGTAACTATGTATTAATACATTCACATTATATGTATTCACATTATATATAAAATAATAATAGGTGTTGCATTTATCACAAAGTAATNAATATGTATATATATGTATTAAATATATATTTGTTTTATATATGCATTTACATTACATTTATATTTATATATGTAAAATTACATAATTATAAAACATGTAACTATGTATTAATACATTCACATTATATGTATTCACATTATATATAAAATAATAATAGGTGTTGCATTTATCACAAAGTAATCATAAGAGCAGTACAAGGAAATATAACTGGAAAGCAAGCAGGAAAAGGGGGAAGAAGGGAGTCTGTGTTAAGAAGGATCTTAATAATATTTATGGACAAAATGACTAGCATTTTGAGATTTAGAAATTTGGGATTTGTATTTTCAGTGCTTGTGAGCCATGATCCAGTACAACCACCTAGCCATTTTTCTCTTAGATGCTCATCCTATTCTTTTTTCTCAAAGCAGCAAAGTGAGATATGACTCATTTAGGGATTCCACTCTGAGTCACAACCACGGCGATCAGAGAAATAAACGCAGACATGGGAGCACCCGCGCCCTCCTTCCTGGGACTGGTGGCCAAGGCTAGTGTACAACATCACTTCTGGGAAGAGCAACCCACATGCCCACAAGCAAATGTCTCAGTGCCCTTCCTAAGTTACTCCCAAGTCTATTCCCAGAATGGACATTAACCAGACCAGGAACACTTTTATTATGACTTTATTTTTCCTTGATCCCAAAGGAATATTAAATACACAGATCTGGCAATGTATAACAGCTGAATAATGCTACTAAAGGTCATAGCTCAGCTCACCTTCCTAACTGGATGGAGTGGCGTGTGTGTGTGCTCAGTCATGTCCAACACTTTGCAACCCCGTGGACTGCAGCCAGGACAATCCATGGGATTTTCCAGTCAAGAACACGGGAGTGGGTTGCAATTCCTCCTCCAGGGGATCTTCCTGACTTAGGAACCAAACCTGTGTCTCTTGCACCTCCTGCCCTGGCAGGCAGGTTCTTTACCACTGTGCTGCCTGGGAGGCCCTAACTATCCTAACTGGATAATAAATGCTAAAAACAGAAAGCCTAGTTCTCTAATGTTCTCTAATGTTAAAGGATAAATTAAGAGACAGTATATGATGGTATAATTGATTTTGGGGCTATAATTGACTTTTTTAAAACTCTATCAAACATATCGGAAGCCCTAGATCTGCAGAGAAGAGTATCTTCTAATCAAACATCTTTGGAGATTTTATGTAAATGCACTCATGGGTTTGTAAAATGTTTTGAAACTGTTATAAGAAGGATAGTGGCTTCTTAGAGGCATATCTTCATTCCCAGAAGTTGTGAACAGGTTATATTATGTGGCAGTAAGGAATTAAAATAGCCGACAAAATTAAGAACTCAGTTGTCCTTAAAATGGGCTTCTCAGGGGCTCAGTGATAAGGAATCTGCCTGTCAAGGCAGGAGACTCGGGTTCGATCCCTGCACTGGGAAGATCCCCTGGAGGAAGAAGTGGCCACCCACTCCAGTACTCTTGTCTGGAAAATTCCATGGACAGAGGAGCCTGGTGGGCGGCAGTCTGTGCGGTCACAGGGAGTTGGACACACTGAGCACATGTCCTTAAAATAGATGATTTCCCTGTGTTATCTGTGTGGGCCTCGTGGAATCACAGGGTCATTACAAATGGAAGAAGGAGTCAGAAGAGCTAATGTCACAATGATGTGATGTGATGTGATGTGACGTAAGACTCAAGTGACCATTGTCAACTCTGAAGACGTGGACTTGAGACAAAAAACAAACAAACAAAAGCAAAAAACATGGATATCTCTAAACGCTGGAAAAGGCAAGAAAATGAATTGTCTCTTAGACTTCCCCCTCAAAATGCAGCCCTGTAGACACTTTGATTTTAACCCAGTGAAACTCATTTTGGATTTCTGAATTTCAGAACTGAAACATAATCAGTTCAGTTCAGTTCAGTCGTGTCCGACTCTTTGAGACCCCATGAATCGCAGCACGCCAGGCCTCCCTGTCCATCACCAATTCCCAGAGTTCACTCAGACTCACGTCCATCGAGTTGGTGATGCTATCTGGCCATCTCATCCTCTGTCGTCCCCTTCTCCTCCTGCCCCCAATACCTCCCAGCATCAGAGTCTTTTCCAGTGAGTCAACTCTTCTCATGAGGTGGCCAAAGTACTGGTTTCAGCTTCAGCATCATTCCCACCAAAGAAATCCCAGGGCTGATCTTCTTCAGAATGGACTGGTTGGATCTCCTTGCAGTTCAAGGGACTCTCAAGAGTCGTCTCCAACACCACAGTTCAAAAGCATCAATTCTTCAGCACTCAGCTTTCTTCACAGTCCAACTCTTACATCCGTACGTGACCACTGGGAAACATAATAAATGTATGCTATTTTAAGCCACTAAGTTTGTGATCATTTATTATAGGAGCGATGGGAAAACTAATCCTGGAGCTCATCTAAGTCCCTCCTTCTCCTCCCTCTGTCTACTCTGGCCTTGGTTCTGTTACTCTAGTGACTGCAGAGTCAACCACTCAAGTAGGGGTTCGTTTGGGAGTCATAGCCAACCATCAGGAAGTTATTCAAAGCCAGCCAGAGACGCTGTGAGATAGCCTTCATGGAGAACTGATGAGTACAGAATGCAGCCCAGAGATAAAGAGGACGCAGACTCAGGAGCACAGTCCCCAGTGCAGAGGTCCATCAATGAAGATAGGGAGGAACAAAAGAACCATTATATATTAATCCTTGTAGCTGCTCCTGCCCTACCTAAGCCCCTGGCACCAGGAACATATGTTAAGCTCCACACCCAGATTCCATCCTGGAGTTAAACTCTGGAAGGCTAGAGTAAAGTTGCTCAGTCAAGTCCAACTCTTTGTGACCCCATGGACTGTAGCTTACCAGGTTCCACCGTCCATGGGATTTTTCAGGCAAGGATACTAGAGTGGGTTGCCATTTCCTTCTCCAGGAGATCTTCCCAACCCAGGGATTGAACCCAGGTCTACCACACTGTAGGCAGCCGCTTTACCTACCATCTGAGCCACCAGGTAAATCCCTGTGGAAGGCTAAAGGACAATCAAATTGAGAGAGGTCTTTTAGATAGAGATTAACAAAATGCTAATTACTAAATTCAGATTTCCTACCATCCAGTGTTGGTGGAAGAGAGATTAAACAAAACAAACAAACAAAAAACAGTTCAGTTTTCCTTGTTCAACTGAATACAGTGCATTAATTTTCAATCAACATAAAATGAATAAATAATCCTTGATGAACTAGCTTCTAGGTTAGCCAGAGGCCATGTCTGGACCAATAAGAATATCCCTGAAGACCCTGAGTCTTTTAACATCCTCTTTTCCTCAAATTTGCATTATTTAATAGACTGAATAGATAAGGAAAGCTGTGATAAGACCTTCCCCTTGGGTGTCTTCCTGACTCACTAATCCTGAATTTTCTCCATTAATCACACATTTTTTACTTAAAAAAAAAAAAAGTCAGAGGCACTCTCTGCATAAGACAACTGAGTTGCAAAGAATTACGAAGGGACTGTTAATGCACAAGAGACCAGAAGAAATAAGGCCTTTGGAATCTAAAGTCCTGAGGAGAAGATCATTTCAATAGTACAAAGTTGGGTGTTCTTCATACCTGAAATTAGCCTAAGACCTCTAAACTTACAGTGATGCTATCTTNAAATGTATGCTATTTTAAGCCACTAAGTTTGTGATCATTTATTATAGGAGCGATGGGAAAACTAATCCTGGAGCTCATCTAAGTCCCTCCTTCTCCTCCCTCTGTCTACTCTGGCCTTGGTTCTGTTACTCTAGTGACTGCAGAGTCAACCACTCAAGTAGGGGTTCGTTTGGGAGTCATAGCCAACCATCAGGAAGTTATTCAAAGCCAGCCAGAGACGCTGTGAGATAGCCTTCATGGAGAACTGATGAGTACAGAATGCAGCCCAGAGATAAAGAGGACGCAGACTCAGGAGCACAGTCCCCAGTGCAGAGGTCCATCAATGAAGATAGGGAGGAACAAAAGAACCATTATATATTAATCCTTGTAGCTGCTCCTGCCCTACCTAAGCCCCTGGCACCAGGAACATATGTTAAGCTCCACACCCAGATTCCATCCTGGAGTTAAACTCTGGAAGGCTAGAGTAAAGTTGCTCAGTCAAGTCCAACTCTTTGTGACCCCATGGACTGTAGCTTACCAGGTTCCACCGTCCATGGGATTTTTCAGGCAAGGATACTAGAGTGGGTTGCCATTTCCTTCTCCAGGAGATCTTCCCAACCCAGGGATTGAACCCAGGTCTACCACACTGTAGGCAGCCGCTTTACCTACCATCTGAGCCACCAGGTAAATCCCTGTGGAAGGCTAAAGGACAATCAAATTGAGAGAGGTCTTTTAGATAGAGATTAACAAAATGCTAATTACTAAATTCAGATTTCCTACCATCCAGTGTTGGTGGAAGAGAGATTAAACAAAACAAACAAACAAAAAACAGTTCAGTTTTCCTTGTTCAACTGAATACAGTGCATTAATTTTCAATCAACATAAAATGAATAAATAATCCTTGATGAACTAGCTTCTAGGTTAGCCAGAGGCCATGTCTGGACCAATAGGAATATCCCTGAAGACCCTGAGTCTTTTAACATCCTCTTTCCTCAAATTTGCATTATTTAATAGACTGAATAGATAAGGAAAGCTGTGATAAGACCTTCCCCTTGGGTGTCTTCCTGACTCACTAATCCTGAATTTTCTCCATTAATCACACATTTTTTACTTAAAAAAAAAAAAAGTCAGAGGCACTCTCTGCATAAGACAACTGAGTTGCAAAGAATTACGAAGGGACTGTTAATGCACAAGAGACCAGAAGAAATAAGGCCTTTGGAATCTAAAGTCCTGAGGAGAAGATCATTTCAATAGTACAAAGTTGGGTGTTCTTCATACCTGAAATTAGCCTAAGACCTCTAAACTTACAGTGATGCTATCTTCCACTTTAGCAAGAAACAAACAAACAGAAATGAGTAGAATCCAAGTCTTGGATTATCTACTACTTGGAAAAGCAAAAAAATAGAGAAATGAATAGAACATAACTTTCATCTGCTTATCATAATCACTTTCAGTGCTTGTTAAAAATGTAAATGTTATAGTCACACACATTCAGTTAGGATCTCCAAGGGAAATCTCTTGGGAATTTGTTTTTTTTTTTTAAGTTCCTTGAATGATGTCGATCAACAAACAACTTTGGAGATCATTAACTTATTTTGAAATATGAGTTATGTCCAAAACTAACTAGAGTAGCCAAAACCATGGTTTCTTTTTAATACAGAAATATTTAAATCAACAAGTCATTGCCAAGATTACTATAATGGATCTGCCCCATTTTCTCCTTGGAAACTTTAGAAGAACTTTTATTGACATGGTAATTGTATTGTTGTGCAAAGGAAGAAATTGAGTATGGGTTAGAATATAATAGGTCTGGGTGAGTATCCAAAAATATATATTCTTCAGAGGGGAACTCAAGAACACTAGAGTCTTCAATATTGAAATAATTATCATAAAAAAACCTCTGTGGTTTATGAATAAGTTAACTACAACTTGCATTTTAAAACCCCAGAGCTATTTTCTAAAATTCTCTTCTGAAACTTAAGGGAAACCATATAGCCCTGGAAAATGTGTATCATTAGAAAGTGTACTAACGACTTAATTTTACAGGTCAATCATTTTTTTGCACATGTAATAGAGGGGGGATATTTGGAATGAAGGGTAGATATTAAATTTCAGGACCAAAGTTTTAAACAGTAAAATAGTGAGTACTTACACCACTTGCTGTTAGGAGTTTATTTGTTTTTAGTGGAATTTGTCTTATAATGAGTCTATATTATATCATTTTCAAAATATTAATATGACTTTGGTACTAACCAAACACTTTAGAATTATTTCAGTTTTTATAAACTTTATTTAGTTTCATGATATGGCTGCTGGACTCCTAGGTTGAAACCAAAATATTTTTAATTTTTTTTTCTATTTGTGCATAAAGCCTTGATTAATTTAGTTCCTTTGAAAACAATATGTTCTGAACCATCATAGAGTTAATCAGAAGAAAAAGGGATTTATTTTTTAACTTTTAATGTGTATACAGACCTTCTATTCATGAATTCAGTCATGGGAAAACAATTAATTCCTAAAAAAATAGATTTCTCCATCCTTTGCCTCTTTCAAAATCTTTCCCTCTGCCTCAAATGGTGTGAACTATTCTGCCCTTGTACTCAGTTGCTTCAGCTGTGTTTGATTCTTTGCAACTATGTAGACTGTAGCCCACCCAGACTCCTCTGTCCATGGGATTCTTCAGGAAGAATTCTGCCCTTCCATTCAGTTGAGTTGCTCAGTCATGTCTGACTCTTTGTGACCCCATGGACTGCAGTATGCCAGGCTTCTTTGTCCATCACCAACTCCTGGAGCTTGCTCAAACTCATGTCCATTGAGTCGGTGATGCCATCCAACCATCTCATCCACTGTCATCCCCTTTTCCTCCTGCCCTCAATCTTTCCTAGCACCAGAGTCTTTTCTAGTGAGTCAGTTCTTCACATCAGGTGACCAAAGTATTGGAACTTCAGCTTCAGCATCAGCCTTTCCAATGATTATTCAAGATTGATTTCCTTTAGGATTGACTGGTTTGATCTTGCAGTCCAAAGGACTCTCATGAGTCTTCTCCAACACCACAGTTCGAAAGTATCAGTTCTTTGGTGCTCAGCTTTCTGTATGGTCCAAATCTCACATCCATACAAGACTACTGGAAAAGCCATAGCTTTGACTATATAGACATTCTTTTGGCACAGTAATGTCTCTGCTTTTTAATATGCTGTCTTGGTTGGTGTAGCTATTCCTCCCTGAAGAATCCCAGTTCAACCTTCACTGCAAAGCTTCATTTTGATTTTTACTTCCTAAGGTAAAATCTTTTTCAATCAATCAGGCCTGGTTCTGCTGCTGTTACTCTCTTATTCTTCCCTCTGTAGAAGAATTTGTCATATAGCATCACAACCATGTGCTTATTTGCAAATTTTCTATCTCACTGACTCTGTGCTTCTTGAGGACATGGGGCTGCTCTCTAGTCCAATATGGTTCCTAAGTCTCTATCGATATTTGTGTGTACTGATAAATAAATAAATTTTGGTTTTCTTTCAAGGGGCAAATCAGAACTTTATAGCTGTTGCACACTTATTTTATTGCCATGCATTTTATTTTTTTTAATGTTTTTGGACCGTTTTTAAAGTCTATTGAATTTGTTACAATATTGCTTCTGTTTTAGGTTTTGATTTTTTGGCAAGGCATATGGGATCTTTCGGGTGGTGCTAGTGGTAAAGAACCCACCAGCCAAAGCAGGAGACATAAGAGATGCAGGTTTGATCCCTGGGTCAGGAAGACCCCCTGGAGGAGAGCATGGCAACCCACACCAGTATTCTTGCTTGGAGAGGAGGAGCCTGGCCAGCTATAGTCCATAGGGTTGCAAAGAGTTGGACATGACTGAAGCAACTTAGCATGCACGGATGTATGTGGGGTCTTAGTGCCCTGACCGGGGGTTAAAACCTCACCCCCTGCACTGGAAGACAAGTCTGAACCACTGGACAGCCAAGGAAGTTCCATGGTTTGTACTTACTTTAATTTGAATTGCGTATTTGAGAGTTCAGTTCAGTTCAGTCGCTCAGTCGTGTCCGACTCTTTGTGACCCCATGAATCGCAGCACGCCAGGCCTCAATATCCATCACCATCTCCTGGAGTTCACTCAGACTCACGTCCATCGAGTCCGTGATGNTGGACAGCCAAGGAAGTTCCATGGTTTGTACTTACTTTAATTTGAATTGCGTATTTGAGAGTAGCTCCATAATATTGGACAGCCAAGGAAGTTCCATGGTTTGTACTTACTTTAATTTGAATTGCGTATTTGAGAGCTGCTCCATAATATTTTTTTCAGGGCTTATAGTCTTTACGGTTCTTAATTAAGCTCCAGCTACAGACATCAGAAGGAAATACTTTTATGCTGTTAACTCATTCTTTGATTATACTGACATTATATGTACCATGTTCTATCATGTCCATTGCCATCTTTCTAGTTCAAGTCACCATCTTTAATTCTGGCCTGGACTAATACTGCTGTGCTCTATTTTGCCTTTCTGCTTCCTCTTGTCATTCAGTTAGCTACAGTCATTAGCATCCCAAAGCCCCTGAATGAAAATTTAAAATGTATCCCATGCACTGTGATGACCTGTGTAACCTGGTCATCCTTACATGTTCAACTGCAGTTTCCATACTACTTAACCATCCAGCTTTTATCATCAACCCCTCATTCAAAAATTCTGAAACCTCTGCCCTGAATACCCTTTGCTCCACCCCTTTACCTTTTCCTACTTTGTTTAAATATTTGTTTACTCAACAAGCAACCTTTCTCTGCTTTCAATGCTTATATTCTCTTTCACTACATCTTACCAATTTATTTTATAATACTAAGATAAGGTGTATTTTTAATTTGTTTTTCCATGTTGCTTAATGTCAATATTAGTAAAAATATTAGTCATTTATGCCTTTTATATGTCAGCTTATCGAAATAAATCACTGTATGCTTACAGTGTTCTAAGTAATGTACTCATTCAATCATCAAAGTTCTCACCAACAATGCTGTGTTCTTGTTATCTTTGTTTATACCTACTATCATTTCTCTATGTAGCTGTTATTCAATAAATAATTATTTTTAAATCCCCAAATTGTCTGTGACTATAAAAGTGAACAAAAAGAAAATAATTATACTTTGTTGTAACTTTTTTTTTCAAAAATACCTTTAAATTTTAAAATTTTATCTAAAATCTTTAGAATTTTGAAATGTTTTATTCTATGATGAAATAAAAAATCAATATATTCTTGTATTTCAGGACTTCATTGTCATTAACAAGGGAGATTAAGACTTTCTCTCTCAAACTCTAGCTGTGCTGCACGAAAGTAGCATACCAGAGAGCTCTTTAAATCAAGAGAATAAGGAATCCAATCTAAAGACCTCTAAAAATGGTGAGTGAAAATGGGAATGAGCATCAGAAATATGATGAAAATCATATTATCTCTTGGCCTTATAGACATTAATAACTTATTTTGTCTTATGCTACAGAATATGTTAGATAGTTTATGATGTCACTTGTGGTGTGAGATCATTTTAAGAGCAATCGTTCAAGGTTGAAAGAAAAATGAACTAAGTATTTAACTTAGGATGTGAGAGACTCTAAAATGTCAAAAATTGTTTGTTATGTCTTTTCAAAATAGAATTAAAAAGCCACTGAGCATTTTACTGGGAAAAATATACTCCGTAGGCTGAAAAGTATGCACAAAAGCTAAGAGACTAATGTGACATTGGTGAATGCTTGCTGGATGAAATGTCAGTGAAAGAAATCATAGTAAATCACCCAGATAAAGATTTAGCCAAAACATGGAGACTGAGTCATCACATCTGTATAATTGTACTTTTGCCTTAAAAATGGACAAATCTATAAATGACTCTGGCTGAACCAGCTACTTTTTTATGGAGTACAATTCTTTTTAATTTTTTTAAACACCAAAACCATTTTGTATTGGGGTATAGCCAATCAACAATGTTGTGGTAGTTTCAGGTAAACAGTGAAGGGACTCACCATACATACACATGTACCCCTTCTCCCCCAAATTGCTCTCCCTTCCAGACTGGCACATAACACTGAGTAGAGTTTATGGAGTACTATTTTTAATTTAAAAATGTGACTGATAGATGAACTATAGTTTATCAGAGTATTTCACAAATATATTCTCAAAAAGCAAAACATATCATTCATGTTAAGGAAAAAAAAATAATTGAGAAAATTCAGACTGTCAAGCAAAAAAATTGAATTTCATTTATTTATTCTTAGTTTGTATTTTATATTGGAGTGGAGTTGGCTAAAAATGTGTTAGTTTCACGTGTACCACAAAGTGATTCAATTATACATACATGTGTACCTACTCCTTTTCAAGATTTTTTCTCCTTTAGGTTATTACAGAGTATTGAGCAGAGTTCCCTGTGCTATACAGTTGGTCTGTGTTGGTTATCTCTTTTAAATACAGCAGTGTGCACATGTCGATCCCAAACTCCCAGTCTGTCTCTTCCCCCTCCTCCCCATTTCCTGGAACCATAAATTTGTTCTCTAAATCTATGAGTCTATTTGTACTTTGTAAACAAGTTTGTTTGTATCATTTTTTTTTTAAATTTTGAATGTAAGTGATATTATATTTGTCTTTCTCTGTCTGACTTACTTCACTTAGTGTAATAATCTCCAGGTCCATCTGTGTTGCTGGAAGTGGCATTATTTCATTCTTTTTAACATGCTCAGTTGCTCAGTCATGGCCAACTCTTTGCCATTCCAAAGACTGTAGCCCACCAGGCTCCTCTATCCATGGAATTTTCCAGGGAAGAGTACTAGAGTGGGTTGCCATTTCCTTCTCCAATTCTTTTTAATGGCTGAGTAATATTTCATTGTGAGTATATATATACATATGTGTGTGTATATATATATATA
>SJYX01015279.1:266119-284417 GCA_006410675.1 Oreotragus oreotragus | reverse complement strand
AAACTCATTCTATGAGGCCACCATCACCAGATGTGTATAAGAGACAGGTCCTAATGAACCATATTTTTCTCTGAATATATGTCCAGGACTAGGATTGATCTATTTTTAGTTTCTTAAGGAACCTCCATACTGTTCTCCATAGTGGCTATTCCAACCAACAGTGTAGGAGGGTTTCCTTTTCTCTACACTCTTTCTAGCATTTATTGTTTGTAGACTTTTTGATGATGGCTAATCTCTGGTGTTAGGTATTATCTCATCGTAGTTTTGATTTGCATTTTTCTAATGATTAGTAATGCTGACCATCTTTCAGGTGCCTCTTGGACATCTGTGTGTCTTCTTTGAAGAAATATCTACTTAAATGTACTGCCCATTTTTTGATTGGGTTGTTTGTTTTGATGCTGTTAAGACTCATCTGCTGTTTCTAAATTTAGAGACTAAAGCGTTGAATTTTAGAAACCAGTGTAAAAAAATGTTCTTTGATATGATTTCAGGTTTTACATTACAACTAACCTTTTTAAAAGGGTAAAAGTTTTTAAGTCTTTAAAGGTTTTAAAAACCTTTCAAACATTTTTGAGGTTTGATGTTTATTAAAGATGAATATTTGAAATTATCTTTAAAAAACTATTAAACTATTAATATACTTATTTTCTCAGGTTAATATCTGATACAAGATTTTCTTCATATGCATTAAGCATAGCAACATATCACAACAGACTGAATAAAGAAGGAGCTGTAAGAGTCCAGCTCTTGCCTACCAACCCATTTATTAAACATTTTACAAAAATAAAATTCCTCTCCTTTCACTATGTATATTTTGGAAAATATGGGGTTTTAATTAAAATATTATTTATGTTACATAATGAATTCATTATTATTATCTTAAGGAATAAAGAGAGGAGACTATAACTACCAAATATTATTTAATAAATAATGCTCGAACAATGAGATTATAGAAATGTTACACTTGATTATATCCAAACTTCATGAATGATTGGTGAAAATACATTCTCGTATATCATTGATGGCAGTGATAATCAGACCAATAACTAGATGATAGCTGTAAAGTGTTAAAATGTGCACACACTTCTCATCAGAAATTTCACTTTTGGAATTTTCCTAAAGCTAAATTGCACTAATGCACAAAATTTGATCCACGTATTGTGTCATAATGATTAAACTGTGCAAACAACAAACAGCAAACATTGAAAGCACTGAAACACTCACCACTGAGCAAAAACACAAGTAATATTTGATATGCCCATACAATAGTGTGTCCTGTAACTATATAAAACATGATGCACAGATATATATATTAGTTAGATAAAATAAGTAATCTAGATGAAAAGTGCAAAGCACAAGGGATAAAAGGGAAAGAGAAAGAAATAGAGAAATGAAATTCTGTTGGGTATACAGAACATGTCTGAAATACGTGAAGTAATAAAGATTGAAAACAATGATTACTTCTGGGGAGTGCAATTGGAAAGTCAGTTGGGTAAGAGGTTATTTTACATTTAACCTTATATTATATCCTGGTATATTATTAAATGTTTCAGCATGTTATACCATTCATGTATATTATTTTTACAATGCAAACATTTTAGTGCAAAAATACAATAACCCTTGATAATTCTAAAAGTATTTTTCATGTAAGATGCAAGAGAAACGGGAGCAGTTATAGAATGAGTTTAAAAATGCATATCCATGTGTAAGCACTCTGAAGATGAAGATAGTTCCACGGCTCGTGTGTGTTACTTGCTCAGTTGTGTCCGACTCTTTTTGACCTCATGGACTGTAGTCTCAGCCTTCTCTGTTCACGGGATTCTCCAGGCAAGAATCTTGGAGTGGGTTGTCATTCACTTCTCCATCCATGGCTCATAAGAAATGCAAAAGTTAAGAATGGTACAAAGATTGACCTGAGGGGAGAAAAAAACTGAAATCCATTCCTTTATTTTCTGATTTGAAAACATAAACTACCTACTAAAATGGCATTTTCATTTAAAATGTGTCTATCGAGATAAGCAGAATAGACAGATTAGGTACAACCAATTTGGTGAAAGAAATTTCAGTGCTGGAGACAGCGCTTTACAAATTATAAGAGAAAGCAAGTGTTCATTGTAATATTAAAAAATAAAAACTACATTATGATACATCTATATAATAAAATTTAATGCAGCTAATTAAATTAAAATGACATTAAATAATAATATTTAATAATATATAAAAATACCCACAACTTAATCTCATGTGGAAAACATTGCAAAACTATAAGTGTAATACTGAAATATTTTTGTGAAAATCAATGTCTCTTGGTTTGTGTGTGTGCACACTCACACCTTAAAGAAAAGACACCAAAATAATATAGTAATCTCTGGGCTAGAATAGATATTTTTACTTTTTGCCTTAAAACTATTCTCTAACCATGCTGAAATTCGTATTTTCCTCTGTATTTTCTAAGCATGCTAAAACAAACAACTTTTATGAGGGATAAGAAGAGAGTTGAGTTTGAAATCTCAGTGTATAAAATGGTAAAAATAGAACTTTCTCCTCTATTAGCAGGGAATTGTCATTAGATTTCATCCTGTTCTATGCTCTGAAAGTGAACTTGCTCAGTCGTGTCCGACTCTTTGTGACCCCATGGACTGTAGCCTACCAGGCTTCTCCCTCCATGGGATTTTCCAGGCAAGAGTACTGGAGTGGGTTGCCATTTCCTTCTCCAGGGGATCTTCCCGACCTAGGGATCAGACCCCAGTCTCCCACAATGCAAGCAGACGCCTTACCCTCTGAGCCACAGGGGAATTTCCTCTATGCTCTGAGAGGACCTCATATCACTGATGCACATATCACTGATGACCTCATATGACTGATGCACCATCATATCTTACTGCCCAGATAGAGCACTGGGAAACATAAGATGCCATTCATCCTGTGCTGTGCTTAGTCGCTCCATGCTGTGCGATTCTTTGTGACCCCATGGACTGCAGTCCACCAGGTTCCTCTGTCTGTGGGATTCTTCGGGCAGGAATACTAGAGTGGGTAGCCATTCGCTTCTCCAGGAGATCTTCTCAACCCAGGGATCGAACCCAGGTCTCCCTCATTGCAGGCGGATTCTTTACCAGCTGAGCTACCAGGGAAGCCTGGCCTTCCATCCTACACAAAAGGCAAAGAGTGCTGCAGTTCTTTGGGTGGAGTATTGGTAACATGTTAGTTTAGCTCCTCACATGAGAAGAAAAAGATCCAGCTGCAGAACTTGGGGAACTGGTTTCACAGAACTCATCCTTTAAAGGATAGCTGAGATTCATTCCAAATCTGTGGTTCTATGACTCTATGAATAGCGATGTGTTCGTCGCTCAGTCGTGTCTGACTCTTTGCAACTCCATGGATTGTAGCCTGCCAGGCTCCTCCATCCATGGAATTTTCCAGGCAAGAGTACTGGAGTGGGTCTCCATTTACTTCTCCAGGGGATCTTCCCAACCCAGGGATCTAACCCGGGTCTCCCGCATTGCAGGCAGACACTACCANGTCGCTCAGTCGTGTCTGACTCTTTGCAACTCCATGGATTGTAGCCTGCCAGGCTCCTCCATCCATGGAATTTTCCAGGCAAGAGTACTGGAGTGGGTCTCCATTTACTTCTCCAGGGGATCTTCCCAACCCAGGGATCTAACCCGGGTCTCCCGCATTGCAGGCAGACACTACCATCTGGGCCACCAGGGGAGCCCATTCGGAATCAGGTGGGTGAAACAATAATGATGTTCTTCACTCCCCTTGCTGGTCTCAAGTAACAGAGAGAGTCCAGCTGATAGGCTGACGTGGCGACTCAATCGTTTTAACATAGATTCTGATGAAATCTCCCACATCCATTACCACAAAGGACTTAATCTCCATTCACCGAGTTGGAAAGCTCAAACCTCACCCAGGAGGTCTAACGTGTGCATATGGGAGAATGTGAGTATGTCAAGTACAAAGAAAGAAGCTATTGCTTAGCTAACCTTGTGCCTTTTAAAAACTTTTGCCTGGCTAATATTTATGCATTTTCTCAACTGTTAATAATGTTGCCTAGAAAATATTTTAAACTGATTAAATACCTTTTCCTAGCTCCATCCTGTCCACCCTCTTTCTAGAGGGTGAAGGTGCTCATGATTTTGTTTGTCCACTTACTTGTTAGGTGACTTTCAGTGAATTATTTAGACTTTCTGAGTCTCCATTTTTACTTCTCTGAAAACTTGATAATAATATTTATATGGATTTTAAAGCATGAAGTTTAAACTTTAGAAATACGTGAACATTTTGAAAATAAAGCATGGAATAAATTAGATACACCACAAATATTCATTTCATTCCTTTCTAATAAGCCTAAGAAATATGCTTTAAAATGTGCAATAGTATCCAATTGTTGGCCTCACAGAACTAATTTTATGGAAAAGGTATATAGACAATATCAGCTTCACAATAAGCTAAATTCAACTTAATGAACTCTGTTACAGACAACACATTATTGCTCAAAAGAAAAATCCTTGGAATATATAGCTGGAATTTTTCAAACAAAATTGCAGGGTATAGAAGTTGACACACTTAAAATGAGTGCTTAGAACTGTTTTAGCTGTCTTCTGACAATGAGATGTTTAATGATATATGACTGATCAATATAACCTTTTTTCTTTTTCTTGAGTTCTTCTAAGTTTATTTACGTCCTCTATTGTGTTTGTTGGTGCTGTTTAGTGGCTTAGTCCTGTCTGACCCCATGGACAGACCCAAGCCCACCAAGAGCGCCACAGTCCATGGCATTTCCGAGGCAGGAATACTGGAGTCAGTTGCCATTTCTTTCTCCAGGGGATCTTTCTGACCCTGGAATCAACCCGCATTTCCTGCACTGCAGACAGATTCTTTACCGCTGAACTACTGGTGAAGAACAATGTAAAACAGAGGTCTTTCTAAAATTTTCTTAAAACATTATGCTACGAATTACTTTACAATTGTATTAATTACTTCGAAGAAGATTGTTTTGTTTTTAAACTGTTCTCCGACAAAAATGAGGCATTTACACTAATGTGATCATGGAGATTATATATTTTCAAAAGTCTCATAGCTAAAAAGTCACATATTTGTCTTAAAAGGAAAATCTTACAATGTGGCAACTTAAAGTATCTGATTCTAAGAATTCCTATAAACATGAGAAAATGAAAAATTTGGAAGGAAAAAAATCATATAAAAAAGCTACAAAGCTGATACAATCACAAAATGAAATAGACAAGGAACTGAGTAGATCCTCATTTTCTAGAAGCCTGCATCAGGAAATGATAAGGAAACATATGTCAAACCAGGCCTTTGGGAGAATGCAACTTAGCATAACTTTCAGTTTTGAAAAAAAAAAAAATATTGCTAGCATGCAATGACAGTGAAAAATGATTACTTTGTGATATTTTTAGTATACATTTATTTTTTTCATGTTCTTTTATGTTTTTTGGCAATAAGCTATAGAATACTATTCCCAAGTAAGGTTTTGGATGAATTCCTAAATTAAATCCACAAAATAAGAAACAGACAGAATATTACTGATTGGTTCCAGACCTGAAGAGCATAAAATGAGTCTGCTTAACATAAGCAAACTGGAAATGTTGATACTTATCACTTGTATCAAAGTATAAATGAAGCATTTCAATATTTTAGAAACAAATGTAAGTTTCTCTTTTGGCCAAAAATTAAGTTGGTCCAAGTAAGTATAAATTTCAAGAGTAATGAGCAAAGATTCAATTCTCCTGAGTCTGCTCATTTACATTTTCCTGAAATGGTTTATTCAGTTGATGATTTACGTGACCTTTAGAGGAACATGATAGCTGGCTGAGAGAACTGCATTTAATTGTTGTCACAGCTATAGAAGCAAAGGGCTTTGTAAGAGAAACATTCTCACTGTAGATGCCTCATTTGCAGCAGGACTCCATTTGGGGTTAAAAGCTAGGTTATTTGGGCGGGTTTAGCAGGAATCTCTCTCTTACTCCATAGGGAGTGAGCTGGGCTGGCCTTGCTCACCGAGTCCACCTGCACCTCGTTAGAGAGTGTTTGCATGCCACACCACAAGATCCCCACAATGACATAACTCCATTCAGAGACTGGCGTGACTGGGCTGGGTTCCCCCCCCCCCCACCTCAGCTCTTGTATCACTAAGAATCTGGCAGCCAGTTTCGTCTGACAGAGTTTACAGCATATATTGGTGGATTCCTGTCCATTGTGCATCTGCTTTAAGAATTAACGAAAGCAGGGTCGAGACAGTAAGGTAAGTGCTGTTTTAACTATAGCACTGGGGATGCTGACGGTTTGGGACAGTGTTTATTGTAATA
Organism: Oreotragus oreotragus; assembly: GCA_006410675.1. NCBI lineage: Eukaryota > Metazoa > Chordata > Mammalia > Artiodactyla > Bovidae > Oreotragus > Oreotragus oreotragus. The sequence goes on along the minus strand of SJYX01015279.1, from coordinate 278,085 downwards.
AGAACTGAAAAAAAATTCCAGAGCAACTTTGCCAATTGCTATTCAACAGCAAATCCAGTTTTGAGCATTTACTTTCACATCTTGCATAATATACTTTCCATGATTTATGGATTTGAGATACATTTTATACAATCTATAATGCCTTACTTAGCAAGAATGTTATAAAAAGTTTCAAGATTTCACTAGAAAGTAGACACAGGGAAACAGTATGGCATTTAAAATGTTTGCTATTTTATGCTAAGTAATTCTATATGCTAGTTTTGTTAGAACTTAATTGAAAGCCATTTCAATCAATATTCAAAATATTTTGCAACTGGTATGTTGTTATAATTTGTTATGATTTGCTGTAAACATTTTATGCTGTTATAAAACCTGAACAAAAGGATTACTTAATTCTATTTTGTTAATTTTAAAGATTTGGGTTATGGATGTATGTCTTAAGAAACAGGAACATGTTTTAAAGAAATTCTGGGAAACATGATTTACTCTTTGGAAAAAAGCCTTTTCTTCATAGCCACGGGTATTTGAAAAAACTAGGGGAAAGTAAAGTGTGTTTTTACTTCATAATGGAGTCATTATATGGTTACAAACTCTCTTTGAATTCAGAGCCCTTATTTTGACTCTGCCAAAAAATATGGAAGCATTTTTCACTACTATTCAATACTCACATTATAGTTCCCATGTCTATTTTAGTGTATACTGAATTAAAATAAGGTAGACTTATTAATAAAGTAAGACAAATCTTTATAATATTAATATACTGTAATTCATAAAGAATCCTACAATTACATTAGCACTATGTAATTGTTCTCATGGCCAAGTCCTGGCAACTAAATTTAATGACTCCATCACAATCTTAGGGAATAATTTCCTAAGAGTTTGGCTACATGTTACATTATGTCTGTTATGAGAGTGATCCTAACAATCTTTTTGAGTGTTTCATCTGCTACAATTAAGTATTTTATAATTCCAAGTTAAAGCAAAGATGTTTAAAATTCCTGAGAGCAGAGAATCCTGCTTGTCCTAAACTACCTAGATCCAAAAGCTTGTACCTTGTTTTTCGCAGGAAGATATTTTATTTTATGGTATCCATTGGAAGGTGGATGCTGCCTCATAGTAACAATTTCCCTCCCAGAGTGACCAGTTGCTCAACTATAACTCTTCATTCTGCAAAAGCCCAGCTCTTATATCCTATTTTCCTTTACCTATTTTGCTGACCCTTTACTTCCCAAGCAATTGAAATGTGCTTCACTGATCTTTAGCAATGGGTACATGTGAAGATCACTGATACAAATTGTTTTCAATGTATATTCCCAAATTGATCCTTTCCTACATGGCTCTTAATGCTCACTGTTTAATGCAGACCTTCCTTAGTTCCCACTCTTTTCCATCTTCATTCAGTGCGAGTGCTAAAATCCAGATAAGCAAACCCTACCTTCTCAAATTTTAACATGAAGAAGGTAGACAAATTGTGAGTGACTGAAAGAAAAGCTTTCATTCAAAACTTTGGAGAGTATATCATTCTCTACCAGTTAGATCTCTTTCTAGGTTTAAAGCTGTTTAGGTTTTGTAACATTTCTTTGATTAACAAACAATAATTTTACTAAAACTAATATGCTAAATACTAATTTTCAGAGTTTTGTAATATGCTTAAAAGTATAGAATGTTAAATAAAAGTTGGCATAATATGCACACACCCCTACTTAAGAAGTCTGTTTCCTCTCTTCAGAGTCAACAATGAAGACAGTTCTAAAAGAATTTTCCACCCTCTCCAGCACCCTACCACTAACACCACCATCACCACCCCCCAACCACCCCCAGCACACACACATAAGAATAATGTTCTTCCAGACAAAATCACAGATTGCCCATGTTCTCAGGAAGATCTTTTTAATGAGATATTTTACTGATGTTGAATGGTGGGATAGAGGGTCCAGTTTACAACTGTCTTCTTCCTTTTGTTTCTTCTGGTTTTGAAGGTATTCTGAAGCTGCGTTCTAACATGGTGGTTAAAGGGCACCTCCCAGAACCTCTTGCAGGAATCCATGTAATTAAGGAAAGGACCTGGAGAGAGGTTGACTGGAACAATTAGACCTAGCTCGCCCAGAAGGGGGCGCCAGTGTATGCAATCTGTCCTGGAATCCGTTCCCTTCCCCACACATTGTAAACTTACATCCTTATCCTAATTCTTAAAAGCAAATGAACAGACATCATTAGTGCAGTAAAAAAGCACTCTAATAAAATTTGCATTTGCAAATGCATTTTCTTTCTTCTTAGCATACTTTTCCTGAAAGAATACTATTTTATAATACATATTTTCACTTTATTTAGGATTCAAAGCATTTGCCAAAATGAATCTAGGTGTGTTTCCTCTCCTCTTGGCATTAATTGGCAGTGCCAGCAGCACCTATCCTGATTACTATGATTATTACGATTTCCCCCAATCAATATATGGGAGGTCATCACCAAACTGTGCACCAGAATGTAACTGCCCTGAAAGCTATCCAACAGCCATGTACTGCGATGAGCTGAAGCTGAAGAGTGTGCCAATGGTGCCTCCTGGAATCAAGTACCTTTACCTTAGGAATAACCAGATTGACCATATTGATGAGAAGGCCTTTGAAAACGTAACTGATCTGCAGTGGCTCATTCTCGACCACAACCTTCTAGAAAATTCCAAGATAAAAGGAAAAGTTTTCTCTAAACTGAAGCAATTGAAGAAGCTGCACATAAATTACAACAATCTGACAGAATCTGTGGGCCCACTTCCCAAATCTCTGGTGGACCTGCAGCTCACTCACAACAAGATCTCTAAGCTTGGCTCCTTTGATGGACTGGTTAACCTGACCTTTATCCACCTTCAGCACAATCAGCTGAAAGAGGATGCTGTTTCAGCTGCTTTGAAAGGTCTGAAGTCACTCGAATACCTTGACTTGAGCTTCAATCAGATGACCAAACTACCTTCTGGTCTCCCAGTATCTCTTCTAACTCTTTACTTAGACAACAACAAGATTAGCAACATCCCTGACGAGTATTTCAAGCGTTTCAGTGCATTGCAGTATCTGCGTTTGTCTCATAATGAACTGGCTGATAGTGGAGTACCTGGAAATTCTTTTAATGTATCATCTTTGTTGGAGCTGGACCTCTCCTATAACAAGCTGAAAAGCATACCGACGGTCAATGAAAACCTTGAAAACTATTACCTGGAGGTCAATGAACTTGAAAGTAAGTAGAAAACTGTGCCCATGATTGATTGATACTTCCTTAAGGTTTTAAATGCCTAAGTTGTGTGACACAAATATTAAATTGGTTCCAGTTTAAAAAAAAAAAAAAAAAACTAAAAAAGCCAACAAAATATTTCTCTAGATTATAGAATTCTAGCTTAGCTGTTTATCCAGTATCTGGCTTTGCTTTGGACTGTCCAGATAAGAAATCATTAAGGTCATATAGAATTTAAACACTCGTTTCTTCAAATATAATATTCTGGGCTAATTATTTCTGCTGTGTTAACTCTTGATTTTCATCTGTTATTATTTGCCTCCTTCATGACTTCAATTTGTGTCTGCGTTCATTTCTTGACAAGACGTAGCTAAGGGGGAAACCAAGTCCAGAGGGAACACAGTCATCAGAGATTTTAACATCTCTCTCCTGCTTGTCCCCAGAGCAGCCTGCGTACACTGATGGTCTCCTCTGACATCTTTACTTGGGGCTCAACATATTACTCTCCTTTCAGGACCATCATCTATCTCTGTTTCCCCTGGTATGGTTGGTGTGTGTAGTCTTCACAGTGTTCTTATGAGGACTGTGAGAAAGTTTAAGGAGGACTATGATAAGTGTTAGGAATATAGTTTACTAGAATTACAGAGCCCCCTTTTCTTACATACAACGCTTCACCTCATTTGATTGTCCCATCATTTCTCCTTCCTTTCTCTTACTTCTGTAGTTTACTTGTCATTTATCTGCTGGGTAGGAGTTTGACCTGATCCACCTGGGCTGTTTATGCACTCTCCGGATCTCCTGGCACATTTTCCAATTTAAGCTATAAAAATCTGGATCGTAAATTGACTATTCACCAATGATTAACCATATTTTTTAATGGAAGTTGGCAGAAGAAAAAACCTGTAATTCACAGATGAAGTTTTTAAAATGAAAAGTCAGGTAGGAAACACTGATTCACACAGTAAATAATTCTATGTGCAAAATAATCTATTGAAATTGAACATGCGTACATTATAAAACTTGGTCCCCTTGTCATACTGGCTAAGGATATTGACACTCCTATCAGAAAAAATTGCATTGTGCCTTATTAATATGCTACTTTATAATTCTGCAACAGTTTCACGTAACTCCTAGTAGAGTTGGGGTGTTCTCATGAAGGAAATCGTGACTGCCAGCTCTGCAATGCCACATCTTCTTTCTTGCATCTGGAAAGCTTGCCTGTCATGCAATACAGTTAAGCTATTAAAGCTAAACCCTTAGAGTTGTTTCCAGGGGAAAATTCACTATGTGGCAATATATGGTCCCACATTATAAACTTTTGTGGTCAGGAAAAAGGATACTCAGACAGGCCAAAATGCTAATGGAATTTAAGATGGTTGAGGGCTGAAGAAACCCATTAGATTTGGTGGGTAGAGGTTAGCAGGAGAAAGACTACTTCCTACTCTGAGACAAGAAAGGAGAAAGATATAAATGCAGGGGCATTCGAAGGTGGAAAAATCAGTTTTCATTGTGTGAGTAAGAAAGAAAGAGCCAGTGAAGGAGATGGGACAGATGGACCAAGAGAGAAATGCCAGCAGCCTCTCAGTGCCAAGCTGAGACTGAAATTCCAGTGCCCAGCACATTTAGTCATTTGCAAGTGAGTAGTTACGTTTCTCCCTTCCTTATCTTTGACACTTAGGTAGACACATTTCAGGGATTCTTGTCATGTGACTTTGCCTGTGTGTCTTCAACTTAGTTTATCCTGCTGCATAATATTTACACATACCAATCGCCCACATTGTAAGATAGAGTTCCTTAATGCTTTTCTTATATTAGGAAATGTACAGTCAAAAACGATTTCTTATTTTTCAAACTTGCAACTTTAAGCATTAGACTAGTCACAGATCCTCCTAGTATAAAGCAATTTACAAAAGAGGGGAAAAAAAGGACACCAATAATTATTTAGTACATAGTAATGTGCTAGCACTATGTGAAGTGCTCTACATACCATAGTTGATGAAATCTTCATGCCACACAGTGTGATTCATACGCTATACTTAGAATCTGATAAATGTTTCAGAAGGTAAATGGCAGAGATAGAAAACTAATAGGCCTAGACCCATGTTTTTTACATTGTTCCATACTTTCTCAGAGGCAGTCCTGAAAGCAAAATCCCTGGAATTTGACAGATGACTAATTTAAGACAACATCTTAGAGGGAAAGACTGCAGTGTGTTTGGGGTTCAACTGAAGTCATTGTTAGCTAGAGTTGAAAAATGAAAGAAAAATAACAAGATAAAGGACCAGCATAAGGTTAATCTGAAATAGATCTGTGCCACCATAGGCAGTTTCAATGTACATACACAGGTCACGCTATCTTGTAACCATCTTGGTGTCCATTAAAAACTAAATCAGATGTTCATTTGTAGCAGCTTTTTGACCCCAGAAGAAAAGGACATGGACTGAGATGGTGGATATTCCATGATCTGGTTTTTGCTTTGGAGTTTTGAATTTTTGTCATGAAGTGTGGTTGTTGGAAAACTCTCTAGAGTTCATCTATTTAACCCTTTTATTTTAAGATGCAAAAACTCAGAATCCTTACTCTGCTGAGACTGTTCATGTTATAGCACCCCATCTTAGATTTCCTCAGGCTCGACTTAATATTTCAAAATAATGCTTAGATAACATGATAGGCTCACTGCATGCCTTTTATAATCTAGTATTGCTAAATCAAGAACTCAAATAATACTAAAAATGATGTATCATTAAGAACTTAAGTTCTGTTCCTTCAAACATTAATTGAATCTTCTGACTTAACCACAGTATTCTTTACTAAATATTATTGGGCTTTTCGAAGTCTGAAATATTCCTTTAATAGTTCTAAATTCAAAGATACGTCAAATAAGTGGGGAGAAGTGCTATTGGATATTATTAAAGTCTTAAAGATTTTCTCTCTCTCTCTTTTTTTTAATGATGGTTTCAAGCTCATGTACTGAAAGAAATGATTAAAATGTTTCACTCTAATTTTCCAGAGTTTGATGTGAAGAGCTTCTGTAAGATCCTGGGACCCCTATCCTACTCCAAGATCAAACATTTGCGTTTGGATGGCAATCACATCACCCAAACTAGTCTGCCGCCTGATATGTATGAATGTCTACGTGTCGCGAATGAGATCACTGTTAATTAATGTCTACTGATTCCAATTACACTGAGGTGTAGCCTGGAACAGCAGTTGATGGTTATGTTTATTTGTGTGTCAGTTTTTATAGTATTCATTTTTTGTTGCTGTTTATTACTTTCATAAATTTCTAATTCTAAGGGAAAATGTTTTGTAAACATTTTACTACTTTTTTAAAAGAGAAGATGAAAGGCAGGCCTATTTCATCAGAAGCACAAGCACACACACACACACACACACACACCTTGACAAGAAACTTAATGCTTTATTTGTAAATTTAGTGTTTTTTACATCTCTACTGTCAAATGATGTGAAAAGCTTTTTACTGGTTTCATGAAAGTCAGTCAAGTTTTATAATTTCTAAATCTTAATGTGCCAAAAAGCATGGATTACATGCATATGGATGTTTACAGTCCTGAAGCAAATTATCTCAATACTCAAATGTTCACATTTCAATGTTCAAATTTGTTTAGCTGAGAAATAGATGGTAAATTTTGAGACCAATGATTCTGCAAAATACTAGACAAAATTCATGAAGCTACATATACTTACAGCAGTATTTTTAGTGTTAAGAATATATATATACTTACCTAATGAAACTTTTCTTTTCTAGAATTATGTTTCACCCTAAGTCATGTGTATGTTTCTTTTTGATTATTTGCATGTTATGTTTAACAAGCTAATAGCAAAATAAAACATAGCAAATGGCATCACTGTGTTTAATTTCTTGTGAAATTCATATCTCTCCAGTAAAAATAGATAAAAATAATAGATTAGAATTTTAAAAATCTCTAGCCTGAAATATTTTGCTTATGTTAAATAGAATTTTTCATTAACTAGATTATCTGCTTAGAGCATCCACTTGTAAAGAGTCTTTAAATACATCTTACAATATGTACCTGAAAGTGTGCAAATCCCAGGTGTGTCCTATAATACAACTCAGTTCTGACATCATGTGCTTAAAGATGGGGTCAGATTGTCCAGGCTAAAGGTTCAGTCCTACAGGAGAGCCTTCCCTCCCCAGTCATATGCCAATTAAAAGCCCAAGTTGTTACACCTTCTTCTGACCAGCTAGCTATAAATCAGAGGTTCCCAAGACCCCCTTCTAGACTTGAGGAATATGCTAGAGTGGCTCACAGAACAGGAAAGCTCTTTACTCACTAGATATTCATGTACTATAAAATGGTACAATTCAGGAACAGCTAGACAGAAGAGGTGCAAGGCAAGGTATGGGAATGGGGTGCTAAGCTTTCAGGCCTTCTCCAAGCACAGGCCGCTCTTCCCAAATTTCCACAGGTTCACCAATCAGAAAGCTGTCCCGGTTTTGTCCTTTTGGGTTTTTATGCAGGCTTCATTTCATAGTCACTGGGCATTGGCAGTTGAACTCAGCCTCTAGCACCTCTGCCCTCCCAGGAGGTGAGGGGGAGGGACTGAAAGTTCAGACTCTCTCAGGATGTTTTTGCGTCTCTTAGCAACCAGTTCCCCTCCCCCCTCTTAGGTTACCTAAGAGCTTTCCAAAATCACTTATTAACATAACAAAAGATAACTTTATTGCTCTTATTCAGGAAATTCCAAAGGCTTTAAGGGTTGTGAGTCAGAAACCTTGGGGTAAGAACTAAATATATACCAAATATATTCAGATGACCAAAGTATATTTCTTGTTAATCACAGCATTACAATATTTAAATCTCTCAGCTTCCTTGGATATTTGTCATTATTTCTATTCCTGCTGGTTTTACTGATTTATACACAGTGATACTCTATTAAATAAAAAGCAGCTATAAGATCTCAGCAGTCACTCACTGGTTGTAAGCAAAAATGGCCAATCACTCTCAGGACTGCAAATGTTGAATATATATAAATGTTTATGAATATGAGATTTAAAAGATCAATTTATCTTGAAACCAACATATTTGTAACCTAAAGTTAAGAGTTTATAATGCAGAAAAGTATATCCATGTTTCTATACAATGGGGAACCATAAGGCATATAACTTATAACTTCTACCTTACCTAGTTAACAATAAAGCATATGTTTGGAGCCAAATGTGCAGTCAAAGATCACTCATCCATGGAGAAGCACACATACAGTCTCAAAGGAGTCTAAAACAAAGGCAACATTTCTCTAAAGTATTACTACGTTTTAACAGAACATTTTTAGAGAACTCTATCTTGTGGTAAAATGGCTTATCATCAAAGGACCATTATCAACTATCATTATCTGGCAGACTGATGTATGACATGAATATTGTTTTGTTGTTTAGTAGCTAAATCCTGGATGATTCTTTGCAGCCCCATTGACTGTAGCCCACCAGGCTCCTCTGTCCATGGAATTCTCCAAGCAAGAATACCAGAGTGGGTTGCCATTTCCTTCTCCAGGGTATCTTCCCAACCCAGACACAGGTATATTATGTAATTCTTAAAGTGGTTGACAAGGACAAATTAAACATGAAATGACATTTCTTGTAGAAGCATCTGAGGACTAGTTAGATTCTGTTTGGGGACAGGTGCCTCCCCTTTCTAGAGGCCAAATCCCATCTCTCCAGGACAGAGCTGGAGGAGGGAAGATACTATTTGCTCTTTCATGCATTGTGAGAGCCTTAGGGAGGAAAAGATATTGGAGACTCTTTATTTGCTCTTCTCTCTTCCCTTCCTCAACTCCCACACCAGTTTCTGTAATGATTTCCAACATCTCAAGTGTATAATCAGCATGTTCTGATGCTTTTCTAAATACAGATTACCAGCACAGTGCCCCAGATATGCAGACCCGGTAAGTCATGCAACATAGGATTCCACATTTTTAAGGAGCATAGGGATTCTTATACTGGTGATCAGCAATACACATCTTTAAAAATACTGTGTTAGTGTGATCCAGTCATTGAAATCCGAAACAGTTGAAAAGAAGAAACATCCTCTCTAGGGAAGCAGAATAGAAGAAAGCATGTCATTCGCAGCATACATACATGAGAAAAATATTATTTTTTCTGTATTTTAATTTATTTAAGCGCTCATCTGTCAGCAAGGAATAAAAATTGTAACTTCATGAAGATAATGTACATCACTTCTGCCTCAAAACTAACTCGAGTGGCTTCATAGATATTTCTTTCCTTCCTGTGCTCCTTTCTCTCTAAGCAAAGGTATCTATCAAGAGAGACGGCTTAGAATTTAGTTTGATTAAATGTTCAGGAAGGTGCCTAGAGGAAGAAAGTGCTTAGGGGAAATGGTCAAAACAGGGTGAATTTAAAACAGTAACTTCCTTGACTATCTCACTAACAAAAGTGATTCTGATTTTGTCTTCTTCTGGATAAACAACACTAAGCGTGGATTAAACCAATTATGCATGTGAATTATTATTTTTTACTAAGACTGATTTGCTGGACAATTAATGATAGACTGTAAATAGGGCAAGTAGGAGGGGACTGGGGGTAAGGAAAATGAGAAAAGTCCTTCAACATCTCCATTTGAAAATCAATGCTAAGTCATGCCTTTATGGTGAAAGAGAACTATGATGTACTTGGGTTTTGAGGTTTGTGAGGAATTATCATGCCCTAATAAGTACAAAAATACAGATGGAAGATATACCACTAAATGAGCCAGAGGAATGTTGATTTCTTAGTTAAAAGTTCTTCTACTGGTAATAGCTGTTTTCAGAAATACTGGAGAGTTTAAAAGACTAGTTTTATAAAGGACTATGAATTTTTTTCCTTGTGATCTTTTAAGGTTTGGGTTCCTGTTTTTTGTAGAGCTATAATTTTATCATAATGATGGCCTTAGATTTTTTTCTTTGGTTGAATTTTGCAACAATCATGTAAACTTTTTTAACATTGTTCTCACAAGTAAAAGTAAATGCTCATTTGAGTTAAAGTGAACTCTAAAGGAACTTTACTACCAGGAACTAAATATGTGTATAAAATAACAGTGCTATCAGTTTTAAAGTAGACATGCTGTGCATGCAGGCTCGGTCACTAAAGTTGCGTCTGACTCTTTGAGTCTCTATGAACTGTAGCCCCAAAGGCTCCTCTGTCCAAGGGATTCTCCAGGTGAGAATACTGGAGTGGGTTGCCATGGCTTTCTTCAAGGGACCTCCCCAACCCAGGGATCAAACTGGCATCTCTTAAGTCTCCTGCACTGGCTTTACCACTAGCTTCAGTTGGGAAACCCAGACATGTTCTGCTGCTGCTAAGTTGCTTCAGTCGTGTCCAACTCTGCGACCCCATAGACAGCAGCCCATCAGGCTCCCCCGCCCCTGGGATTCTCCAGGCAAGAACACTGGAGTGAGTTGCCATTTCCTTCTCCAATGCATAAAAGTGAAAAGTGAAAGTGAAGTCACTCAGTCGTGTGTGACTCTTAGAGACCCCATGGACAGCAGCCCACCAGGCTCCTCCGTCCATGGGATTTTCCAGGCAAGAGTACCAGAATGGGGTGCCATTGCCTTCTCCGTGACATGCTATAAGTACATGAAATAGATAGAAATGGTTTCTTAAAAATATCTAGCTGGGTATATTTGTTCACTCACTCATGCATTCAGTAGATTGTGTTTCCTAAAACGGTATAAAAAAACTGAACTGCAACACATGGAAGGAAAAGTAGAAATTTAGACAACATGAGTGAGGTCCCACGTATCTTTCCTTCACTTTGTTAATCCCTGCTTTCCACTTCTACTGTGTAGGTGTAGTTAAAACTACATGGCACTAGCATAGAAACAGATGCACAGCCCAACTGAACAGAATAGAGAGCCCAGAAATAAGTCTTTGCACTAATGGCTAAATGGTTTTTGATAAGGGTGCCAAGACTATACAATGAGGGGAAAAAACAACCCCTTCAAAAAAGTTTGCTGGAAAATAAAAAAAACAATAACTGAATATTAACATGCTAAAGAATGAAGCTATACTCTTATCTTATACCATACAGAAGATTTTACTCAAAATGGATTAAAGATCTAAATATAAAATATAGAACTGTTAAACTCCTAGAAAAAACAGGGGGGAAGTTTCAAAGCAAGTAGGTTCGGCAATGATTTTTGATTATGAAGAAAAATTGCAGACATCAAAATTAAAACAGAGATCAAAAGGACTACATCTAACTTAAAAGCTTTTGAATGTCTAAAGAAACAAACAGAAGAGTGAAAAAGCAACCTATGGAATGGAAGAAAATAACTGTCAATCACTTATTTGATTAGAAGTTAATATCCAGAATACAATAGGAACTTCTACAACTCAACAGTAACAGCAACAAATCTCCAAATAGTCTGACTTAAAAAATGGTTGAAAGAATAGACCTTTCATCAATGAAGACATGCAAATAACCAATAATCACACTAAAAGATGCTCAACATCACCAGTCATTCAGTTCAGTTCAGTCGCTCAGTCGTGTCCGACTCTTTGTGACCCCATGAATCGCAGCACACCAGGCCTACCTGTCCATCACCAACTCCCGGAGTTCACTCAGACTCACGTCCATCGAGTCCGTGATGCCATCCAGCCATCTCATCCTCGGTTGTCCCCTTCTCCTCCTGCCCCCAATCCCTCCCAGCATCAGAGTCTTTTCCAATGAGTCAACTCTTCGCATGAGGTGGCCAAAGTACTGGAGTTT
>SJYX01015279.1:225812-253800 GCA_006410675.1 Oreotragus oreotragus | reverse complement strand
ATATGCTAATATATATATATATATATATAGAGAGAGAGAGAGAGATACGTTACATATATAATATATAATATCTGTCTATATATAATATATATACACTAATATATATAATATCTATTATATATATATATATATTTCCCCAAAAAATTTCAAATGTTTTTTTTCATTTCAGTGCTTTTCTTTGTATGTTTTTGTTTTATAATCTAGAATACCTTTTCTTTTTCTGAATATACAAGTCCTACCCAGTTTAAATGTCCTGTTGTCTAAGCCTTTTCTGGATAAATCAAAATAGAGTTATTTATTCCTTTTTGAATTTTCTTAACACTCTCTTCGCCTCTCCTACCATCTTGCTGGAGCAACTCCTTTGCCCTTGGACATGAGGTATCTTTTTTTGGTGGGATCCAACATTCTCCTGTTGATGCTTGTTCAGCAGCTAGTTGCAATTTTGGAGTTCTCGCAGGAGAAGATGAGCACATGTTCTTCTATTCCACCATTTTAATCATGGCAAAAACAGTCACCAAAAACAAGACCAGGAGCTAACTGTGGCTCAGGTCATGAACTCCTTATTGAGAAATTCAGACTTAAATTGAAGGAAGTAGGGAAAACCACTAGACTATTCAGGTATGACCTAAATCAAATCCCTTATGATTATACAGTGTAAATAACAAAGATTCAAGGGTTTAGATCTGATAGAGTGCCTGAAGAACTATGATCAGAGGTTTTGACATTGCATAGGAGGTGCTGATCAAGACCATCCCCAAGAAAAGGAAATGTAAAAAGGCAAAATGGTTGTCTGAGGAGGTCTTACAAATAGCTGAGAAAAGAAGTAAAAGGAAAAGGAGAAAAGGAAAGGTATACCCATCTGAATGCAGAGTTCCAAAGAACAGCAAAGAGAGATAAGAAAGCTTTCCTCAGTGAACAATGCAAAGAAATAGAGGAAAACAATAGAATGGGAAAGACCAGAGATCTCTTCAAGAAAATTAGAAATACCAAGGGAACATTTCATGCAAAGATGGGCTCGATAAAGGACAGAAATGGTATGGACCTAAAAGAAGCAGAAGATATTATGAAGAAGTGGCAAGAATACAAGGAAGAACTACAAAAAAGATCTTCATGACCCAGATAACCACAATGGTGTGATCACTCATCTAGAGCCAGACATCCTGGAATGTGAAGTCAAGTGGGCCTTAGGAACCATCACTACGAACAAAGCTAGTGGAGGTGATGGAATTCCAGTTGAGCTGTTTCAAATCCTAAAAGCTGATACTGTGAAAATGCTGCACTCAATGTGCCAGCAAATTTGAAAAGTCAGCAGTGGCCTCAGGACTGGAAAAGGTCAGTTTTCATTCCAATCCCAAAAAAAGGCAATCCGAAAGAATGTTCAAACTACCGCACAATTGCACTCATCTCACATGCTAGCAAAGTAATGCTCAAAATTCTCCAAGCCAGGCTTCAACAGTATGTGAACCATGAACTTCCAGATGTTCAAGCTGGTTTTAGAAAAGTCAGAGGGACTAGAGATCAAATTGCCAACATGCATTGGATCATGGAAAAAGCAAGAGAATTCCAGAAAAACATCTACTTCTGTTTTACTGATTGTGCCAAAGTCTTTGACTGTGTGGATCACAACAAACTGTAAAATTGTGCAAGAGATGGTGATACCAGACCACCTGACCTGCCTTCTGAGAAATCTGTATGCAGGTCAAGAAGGAACAGTTAGAACTCGACATGTAACAACAGACTGGTTTCAAATTGGGAAAGGAGTACATCAAGCTGTATATTGTCACCCTACTTATTTAAGAAATGGAATAGCCATCATGGTCAACAAAAGAGTCCGAAATGCAGTATTTGGATACAATCTCAAAAATGACAAAATGATCTCTGTTCGTCTCCAAAGCAAACCATTCAATACCACAGTTATCCAAGTCTATGCCCCAACCAGTAATGCTGAAGAAGCTGAAGCTGAACGGTTTTATGAAGACCTACAAGACCTTTTAGAACTAACACCCCCCCAAAAAATGTCCTTTTCATTATAGGGGACTGGAATGCTAAAGTAAGAAGTCAAGAAACACCTGGAGTAACAGGCAAATTTGGCCTTGGAATGCAGAATGAAGCAGGGCAAAGACTAATAGAGTTTTGCCAAGAAAATGCACTGGTCATAGCAAACACCCTCTTCCAGCAACACAAGAGAAGACTCTACACATGGACATCACCAGATGGTCAACACCGAAATCAGATGGATTATATTCTTTGCAGCCAAAGATGGAGAAGCTCTATACAGTCAACAAAAACAAGACCAGGAGCTGACTGTGGCTCAGATCATGAACTCCTTATTTCCAAATTCAGACTAAAATTGAAGAAAGTAGGGAAAACCGCTAGACCATTCAGGTATGACCTAAATCAAATCCAGTGGGGGTTAGCAGCGATAATTCTAGTGCTTCTTTAAAGAACTAGTTTGACCCCTCAATACTCTTAATTTATTATACTTTCTCAAGCCCATGTCCAAATGCTTTGGTGGAGGTTGGGGGGATTTAAATCCCACTTTTTCTATAGTCTTTATTGTCTATCATCATGAAATCAAATCATATTCTCTTTCCCTGAACTTCCTTCCTTCCAGCTGTCCCTCTCCCTAGACATCCATTGCTTTCTTTCTTTCCTTTTCTTAATCTGAGTCCTACGACGTTCCTCACAATCTCATGCCACATACCCTTTAGAATTTTGCATTAAGTTTGTTTATTTATCTCTTCTCCACCTCTTGAGAAGATGAGTTCTATGGGAGAGGTGTTTATCTCCATCTATTCAGATGATTACTGAAGGTAACACTTTTACCAAAAAGTGTTCTTGGCTTGTGGACAGATACAAGGTGGCTTCACACCTGCAACTGATATCTGCTAAATGTGCCAAAGCATCTGTTGTGCTGGACAGTGGGAAAAGAGGAAAGTTTCCTTTCTCTATACCCAGGGAACAAGTTCATGATAACAAAGAACCTAGCAAAAATGAATTGACACTAAAGACCAATTAATATCTTTTGCAAAGATGTTTATAAGTTTCCCAAAAGACAGATGCAATGCCTAGAAACAGGGATCCTGTCAACGCTGGAGCTGACAGTTTGTCTACAGCGGACCCCTCCCAGCCCGAGGGGCTTTTAAAATGGATTGCCATGATAGATTCCATCTGTTGAAAATGGAAAGAAAACCATGCAGGTTTTTCATTTCAGTCCCCACATTGGCATAGCAGCCAGTTGGCAGAGGGTACATTCAAGGTTTCTCATTTTTCTCTCCCTTCTCATAAGCTATGGAAAGTTCTAAATTTTATAGGACAACAAGGCTATATTTCAGAGGTGACAGAGTGAAATTCTATGCTGTTCTCTCTACCTCAAGCTGAAGTAACTCTTTAACAACTGATTATAGCTAAAGAAAAGCCCTCAGCTTTGACTACTTCTGCCACAGGCCCTGGTCTTTCTGGAAGCATAAAGGGAAAAAAATGTGGTTGATATCAGGGAGCACATTTTAATTAAAAAAAAATATATAGAACAAAAATTTGCAGAGTGTTTTGCTTGAATAGTCTGAATCAGTGTCACCATGACATCATGATAAAAGTACAGATTTCTAGGCTCCATTTCAAATTTACTAAGTCACAATCTCTGAAATGGAAGCTTTGGGACGTGAAAATTGGACAAGTTCCCTGGATGATTCTAAATTTTTTAGGTAAGGGTGTGGAAAGAATATTGAAAGTTTCTAGAAAAAACATCTTCATTTAAAGATATGCTTCCTTTTAATTTTTTAGATGCTTTATAGAGGATATTATTATTAAAAACTGAATTTAAATCACAGTTCTGAGAATTCAGAGAAGGGTAAAGTGTGAATTTAAAATTACTTTGAGATACATTCCCTAATACTCATAGAGTGAATAAGTTAAAATCATTGCAATTAGGTGGTCTTTCAAGGACTTAAAAAGCCAAAAAAATCAAACATACTTGCATAAAGTTTATGGATTTGAGTTAAAGTCCTAGAAATGATTGTAGGGAGTAGGTTGTCAATTTATGAAACCAACATCTTGGAGGCTTTTTGAGTCATTGAAAATGAATTTAACAGTGAAAATATTTATTGCCCTTTGGCTGAAAATATTATCTGAAATTAATTTGTTTGGATTGGGAGAAATTTGTGAAATGTATAGTGAATTATGTAGCCAGTTCTTTTTTAGATTTATAATATTTCAAATAAAATCTGCAATACCCTACCTGAGGGGAAAAATGCTTAGTGGCAAGTACTCCTAGCCAAGTCACATTAGATTCCAATAACTTTGCTTTACTTTACAAGAATTCTTTTTTTATAAAATGTGTATGCTTGTTCAATTTTCCCTTGGATTTTTCTTTTTCTCTAACAATTCTCTTTAGCCAAATCCCAAGCAGATGTAAGAACAACTTTGACTATGATGGAAAATATACAGAGGTGAGAATAATAACCATCATGTCATTTTGGGTACAGATTTAAAAAATTTTTTTTTCAACTATGGTTGAGTTTTATTTTTACTTTTTAAAAAACTTATTTTATTGTATACAGATCTCTCTATAAACAGAATGCCTGAGCTCACTATAAACTTTCAAGTGAATGTGAAGAAACTATTTTGTAGTGTGAGGTGGCAAGGAAAAATATATTTTAAAACTCAATGTTGAGGAACTTCCCTGGTGGTCCAGTGGTTAAAACTTCACCTTCCAATGAAGCAGATGTGAGTTTGATCCCTGATCAGGAAGCTAATATCCCACATAGCTCTTGGCCAAAATTCCAAAGCATAAAACAGAAGTAATATTGTAACAAATTCAATAAAGACTTTTAAAAGGATTCATATAAACAAAAATCTTGAAAGAAAAAGAAAATCTGAAGTCTATCAGTCCTCTGGCTGAGGTGCTAAGTCCCGTTTCAGTGTGGAAAGACTGCACAGACATTCTGAAGGCTTCAGACTGTCATCAGAACCTGTGCTATCTCAGGCGGCCCAGTTGATTATGTTTTCCCAGGTATAATTAGAAAGATAAGTTTTTACAAAATTTTAATTGGATAATGGTCTTTCTTTACTGGTTTAGTAATGTAAACCCATCTTCATTAACAGCAATCTCACACCCAAACTCTCTCTCACGTGCAAAAAAAGACCGTATGCAAGAAATTAGGTCTTCAGAATCAGCTGTGCTTGTGTGCTCAGCCACTCAGTCGTGTCTGACTCTCTGAGACCCCATGGCCTATAGTTTAGGCTTCTCTGTCCATGGGATTTCCCAGGCAAGAATACTAGTGGGTTGCCATTTTCCTTCTCTAGGGGATCTTCCTGACCCAGGGATCCAACTTGGGTCTCTGGTGTTTCCTTCATTGGCAGAAAAATTCTTTACCACTGAATCACCCAGGAAGCTGTCAAATTCAATAGACACAATTAAAATGATATGGCATGTATTGTTCCCTAGAATCGTCATAAAGCCAAATTGAGGAAAGATAGCTATTTGAATTAGATTTGAGGAAAAGTTTGTATGGTGTGACATTTCCATTATAAAAGGTAAGAACTATCTCAGAGACGATTTATTCCAAGCTTCTCTAATACCCTAGCACACAGTTTGTACTTACTATATATAATTATTTCATAATAGCCTTAAACACAAATTATGGCACAGAGATTTTGAATGGGATTATAACAAATGAGTCTTTGGGAGACTGAATAAATAGCGAATAAATGGATGGGGAAGTAGTTTGACATCTCAGTTCTTATGAAATATGGAGTAGACTATCTCTTCTCTATTACTTGTATCCTTTATAGCATTTAGCAACGTAAATGTTAACCTGAGTTGATATTGATCTAAATCTGAAGTACTGTGACATTTTTGGCTTAAAAACATGATTTAGTGGCCATGGAGTCAAAAACTGTCCCCAATATTACTTTCTATTCATATCTTTTATACTTTTTTTAATAGACAAAACACAGCTTACGTTAAGGTCGTTAGATACTGCCATGAAATTCTAAATTAATTACAAGGAAAGTGGCCAAAGATGATGATCATTTAAAAATCTTTATCCTCCATGAACTTTCTGTGGCATTGAACATTGATGGGTAATTTGTAATAAAATTTAAATACATGAAAAATCTTTCTTTTTATTCTTGTTTCTTACACAAGTTATTTTTCCTGCTTTCTCTTTAGTTCATTTAAATGCTACTTCATTTGTATTCTCACCCTGAAAAGAAACAAAATTACACTACATAAAAATTGTAAAAAAAAAAAAAATTTGGCAGAAAAATTCTTTACCACTGAATCACCCAGGAAGCTGTCAAATTCAATAGAC
Source organism: Oreotragus oreotragus (assembly GCA_006410675.1). Lineage (NCBI taxonomy): Eukaryota > Metazoa > Chordata > Mammalia > Artiodactyla > Bovidae > Oreotragus > Oreotragus oreotragus. The sequence goes on along the minus strand of SJYX01015279.1, from coordinate 247,486 downwards.
ACAATTAAAATGATATGGCATGTATTGTTCCCTAGAATCGTCATAAAGCCAAATTGAGGAAAGATAGCTATTTGAATTAGATTTGAGGAAAAGTTTGTATGGTGTGACATTTCCATTATAAAAGGTAAGAACTATCTCAGAGACGATTTATTCCAAGCTTCTCTAATACCCTAGCACACAGTTTGTACTTACTATATATAATTATTTCATAATAGCCTTAAACACAAATTATGGCACAGAGATTTTGAATGGGATTATAACAAATGAGTCTTTGGGAGACTGAATAAATAGCGAATAAATGGATGGGGAAGTAGTTTGACATCTCAGTTCTTATGAAATATGGAGTAGACTATCTCTTCTCTATTACTTGTATCCTTTATAGCATTTAGCAACGTAAATGTTAACCTGAGTTGATATTGATCTAAATCTGAAGTACTGTGACATTTTTGGCTTAAAAACATGATTTAGTGGCCATGGAGTCAAAAACTGTCCCCAATATTACTTTCTATTCATATCTTTTATACTTTTTTTAATAGACAAAACACAGCTTACGTTAAGGTCGTTAGATACTGCCATGAAATTCTAAATTAATTACAAGGAAAGTGGCCAAAGATGATGATCATTTAAAAATCTTTATCCTCCATGAACTTTCTGTGGCATTGAACATTGATGGGTAATTTGTAATAAAATTTAAATACATGAAAAATCTTTCTTTTTATTCTTGTTTCTTACACAAGTTATTTTTCCTGCTTTCTCTTTAGTTCATTTAAATGCTACTTCATTTGTATTCTCACCCTGAAAAGAAACAAAATTACACTACATAAAAATTGTTAAAAAAAAAAAAAACAGCATGATCCTGAGGGGTACAAGATTAGTGATGAGATTTTTTAATGAAAAAAGATAGTTAATAACTTTTCATTTAGACTACTTAGCCAGTACCTTTTAAAAAATTGGACGAAGAACAAAAAGTTTCTGTTTCATCCTTTCACAGCCTAATTGCAATCGCTTTATTTCTGCTTCCTTAATTTAGCAGATAGAGGATGAAGAAAGATTGGGTGTATTACCATCAACACAGTTTATTTCTTCAGATTCGATAAATAAAATTCACAGTGGTTTCTGGAATCTCCATTACTATACACTGGCACCAAACATAGAATAACAAAAATGTATTTTATTTGGTTTAATTTAAGAAAAGTAGGTTTGTGTTACACTTCAGTACTCCAACTATGGCGGTCATACAATAGTATCAGATTTTTTTTTTTTAACTTTTGAAAATCTTAGATAATTTCTTTTTTGATGCTGTAATTAGGAGTGGCATCCTTTTAGTAGAAAAAGCATTTTATCCAAAATTATGAATATGGAAAATGTGAATGTGGTTTCTAGCCAGGAACATGAAAAGGATTATTCCAAAAAGAACACGAGAAGAACATTGTTATACAACATCCTAGCTGCTTTGAAAAGAAGATCTGCCAAAGAAAAACTCAGGCTTTCAAATGTTGGATGTGGACAAAATGTACACACATTTTAAGGCTGCATCATTAAAAGAAATTGCTGTTTAAAAAGTAAGTGTCTCATTGCCTCTATCTTACTAATGGAAAGGGCCAAGTGAATGACCCAAAGTCAGAACTAGTTAGGCATCGGACTCTGGAGCCTGGCTTACTCATTATACTCCAGTTGTCACTGAAATCTTGTGTAAGGTTGAAATCAGTGTTTAGGATCTAATAATTATATACTATCTTTTACAAATGTAATTTGGCCTTCTCTGGTGGTGCTAGTGGTAAAGAATCTGTCTGCCAGTGCAGGAGACATAAAAGACTTGAGTCCAATCCCTGGGTAGGGCAGATCCCTAGAGGAGGGCAAGACAACCCACTCCAGTCTTTTTGCCTGGAGAATCCCATGGACAGAGGAGCCTGGCGGGCTATCGTCCATGGGATTGCAAAAGAGTTGGGTGTGACTGAAACTGCTTGGCAGGCACGCACAAATATAATTTACCTCCCAGTGAGGAAACTACTACAGCAATGTCTTTATTTGAAACTATTTTACTTTAATATATTTTAATATTTGAGGAAAATACAAAAAGTTCATTTTCATAGGTAATTTTTGTCCTAAAAATTTTACTGTATGCTGACTATGCCAAAGCCTTTGACTGTGTGGATCACAATAAACTGTGGAAAATTCTCAAAGAGATGGGAATATCAGATCACCTGACCTGCCTCTTGAGAAGCCTATATGCAGGTCAGGAAGCAACAGTTAGAACTGGACATGGAACAACAGACTGGTTCCAAATACAAAAAGGAGTACGTCAAGGCTGTATATTGTCACCCTGCTTATTTAAATTATATGCAGAATGCATGATGAGAAACGCTGGGCTGGAAGAAACACAAGCTGGAATCAAGATTGCCGGGAGAAATATCAATAACCTCAGATATGCAGATGACTGCACCCTTATGGCAGAAAGTGAAGAGGAACTCAAAAGCCTCTTGATGAAAGTGAAAGAGGAGAGTGAAAAAGTTGGCTTAAAGCTCAACATTCAGAAAACGAAGATCATGGCATCCGGTCCCATCAATTCACGGGAAATAGATGGAGAAACTGGAAACAGTGTCAGACTTTATTTTTTTGGGCTCCAAAATCACTGCAGATGGTGATTACAGCCTTGAAATTAAAAGATGCTTACTCCAGGGAAGGAAAGTTATGACCAACCTAGATAGCATATTCAAAAGCAAGGACATTACTTTGCCAACAAAGGTCCATATAGTCAAGGCTATGGTTTTTCCAGTGGTCATGTATGGCTGTGAGAGTTGGACTGTGAAGAAAGCTGAGTGCCAAAGAATTGATGCTTTTGAACTGTGGTGTTGGAGAAAACTTTTGAGAGTCCTTTGGACTGCAAGGAGATCCAATCAGTCCATTCTAGAGATCAGTCCTGGGTGTTCTTTGGAAGGACTGATTCTGAAGCTGAAACTCCAGTACTTTGGCCACCTCATGCAAAGAGTTGACTCATTGGAAAAGACTCTGATGCTGGGAGGGATTGGGGGCAGGAGGAAAAGTGGACAACAGAGGATGAGATGGCTGGATGGCATCACTGACTTGATGAACATGAGTTGGAGTGAACTCTGGGACTTGGTGATGGACAGTGAAGCCTGGCATGCTGCAGTTCATGGGGTCGCAAAGAGTTGGACATGACTGAGTGACTGAACTGAACTAAAATCATTTAGAAAAAAAAAAGGAAAAGTCTATACATGGGGAGAAATTAATTGGAATATTCAATCCCAGAGAGTAGTTATACTAAGTAGAAATGAAAATTCCTACTGAGATAAATGATAAATATACTAATTATTTATATTATTAAATATTTTTAACCAAGTCTCTCAATGGAGAGAAAAGTTAAGAATTAAATGCTTAGAATTCAAGGAAACCAGTAGCTGAAAATTATTTTATTAGGGAGTGAAAATTAGACTATACAGGTTATGAGAACTATTGGCCAAATATAATTTCTCTTCCTCATCACATAAGCATCCATGAAACACCTATGATATATCAGCACAATGAAGTTAGTCAGTGGGGGAAAAAGGTGGAAAAGGAATTGCCTGTCATCAAGAATAGTGGAGGCTAAAAGACAGTGAGAGAAACAACCACAAATTGTTTTGACTGGGATTGAGTCTACAGTGGGTAATTAGTTTCTCGCAGGAGCATGTACTTATTTCTAAAGGTGTGGCATAGGAAATACTGAATGCCTTCATAGAGGAAATGATGCTGTGTTTGAGTGTGTGTTCTACATATAGATGGGTGGTATGGGGATTTCTGGTTCAGCAAGTGTCATGAGCAAAGCTTGGAGAGAAGATGTAATAGTAAATTCAGAAAACTGCGAAAATCTAGAGAAGACTACAACAGAGAGCTTGTGGATGCAGGTTTGGGGAACCCATGAAGATAGAGTCCTAGAGTAAGCAAGGGACAATCATGGAGAAGGTTCCTGTGCAGAAAAATGTCTAGTATTGTACATACTTTTAATCATGCAATTATATTTCCGGGTAAAAGACTGTTACTTTTTTTATCTGGAAGACAGTGACCTGCAAAAATGGGACATATCCCCTGTATAGTTACTGAAAATGACACATCACCTGAGGGTACTGCTGCTGCTGCTGTTAAGTTGCATCAGTCGTGTCCGACTCTGTGTGACCCCATAGACAGCAGCCCATCAGGCTCCCCCGTCCCTGGGATTCTCCAGGCATGAACACTTGAGTGGGTCGCCATGTCCTTCTCCAGTGCATGAAAGTGAAGTCGCTCAGTTGTGTCTGACTCTTAGCGACCCCATGGACTGCAGCCTACCAGGCTCTTCCATCCTTGGGATTTTCCAGGCAAGAGTACTGGAGTGGGGTGCCATTGCCTTCTCCACAACTGAGGGCAAGGATTTGAAAAAACACACAGCTTTGGAGAAATGTCTGTTTAGGTCTTTTGTCCATTTTTTGATGGGGTTTTGGTTGTTTGATACTGAGCTGCATGAATTGCTTCTATATTTTGGAGATTAATCCATTGTCAGTTGCTTCATTTGTAAATATTTGCTCCCATTCTGAAGGCTGTCTGTTCATCCCATTTATGGTTTCTTTGCTATGCAAAAATGGACGTAGAGGACAGACGTGGACATGGCAGGGCAGGGAAGGGGAAGCGGTGGGGTGAATTGGGAGACTGACATTGACATGTATACATTACCATCTGCAAAACAGATAGCCAGTGGGAACCTGCTGTATAGTGCCGGGAGCTCAGCTTGGTGTTCTGTGATGACCTAGATGGATGGGATGGTGAGATGGAAGGTCCAAGAGAGGGGGTGTATGTATACATACAGCTGATTCACTTCCTTGTCCAGCAGAAACTAACACAATTGTAAAGCAATTATACTTCAATGAAAAAAAAAAAAAACAACACATATAGTTATTGTCATAGGAAAGTATGAAGGACATGAAACAGGAAGGGCAAAATGGCTGCTTCTAAAGACCCATGAAATCACTGGACAAGAGACAAATTGCAAGCTCAACTCCCAAAATTCTCAGTTCAAGTTTGGGGCTTGAAATACAGGGCTTTATAAAATTACTTTTTAATTATTTCTTTCCATTGGAGGATGAGAGGATTAATACATTTTAAAAAAAGGAAAAACCAAAAAATGCATTCTGAATTGGAATTAATGCACTGTTCATCTTGCCTCTTTATAAAGAGTTAGAACACTGATCTGGAGACAAGCCTGCCCAAGAATTGGCACGGGGATTAGACAATGAGATACAGATGAAAATGACTGCTTGGGGTTCCCAGCCCCACTGAACTTCTTTTGTTTGCTGAAAGAACCCCACGCTCCTTGATTTGTAAAGCAATTCCTTCCTTTTAGAAGATGCTACTACTTTCTCAACGCAAAGGAATAACTTTTAAGAGGGATTTCATTCTTTTCATGCTCCATTCCCCTTGGCCTATATATGATTCCCACCTCTAATAAGGGAGAAGAGGATATCAATTGGAAAGTGTAATCTTGGGATGGAAATACTATTCTAAATGAACCACAGGAATTGCCTAATATTGACTAAATATTAGAAAAGATGAATAGATTCTGAGGGTATTCAACCAAGGAGAATGATAATATTAAACCAAGCTGAATTTAGCAATATGAGTATACTTTCAGAGCCTGGATTCATTAACATAGTTTAAGCACCTGGGGGTCTTTTAGTTTGCTGAAACATTTACAACAAAATGGAACTCAATGGAAGTGTATATTGAATGAAATTGATTCCTTGGTATAGTGTAGAAGCACAAAATCAAAATTTTCACAAGGTGGAATTCTTATAAGTTAAAATGGATTTTCTTCATGAATAATCCACCTATTCATTTTCATCAAGACATATATTAGAGACGGAAATACCAGGGTCTTTAGAAGATTTTAGTGATGCCCATGGGTTGATGGTGGAAAGCATAGCAACGAAAATGGATTGCATGATGTTAGTGAAGAAGGGTAAATTTGGTGTGGAAGAGATAATGTAGTGTCATGTAACTACCAATGAGTAAAATAAACACATTTTTCATTAATAAATATCAGGATCAGAAATACAAAGTACAAAGTCAGAATGTCTGATCCAAAAAGAACTTAATAGTCAGTTGAAATTTAGATTTTCAGAAATGAAAGAGATATGAAGTCCTCTGTGGAGCTATTTGATTTGTGAAATGTAATGTATGGCTGAGTCCCTTCACGTTCACCTGAAATTATAACAATGTTTTTAATTGGCTATGGTGGCTCAGAGGGTAAAGCGTCTGCCTGCAATGCAGGAGACCTGGGTTCCATCCCTGGGTTAGGAAGATCCCCTGGAGAAGGAAATGGCAACCCAGTCCAGTACTCTTGCCTGGAAAATCCCATAGACAGACTGAGCGGCTTCACTTCACCCCAATACAATGGAGAAGGCAATGGAAAGCCACTCCAGTACTCTTGCCTGGGAAATTCCACAGATAAAGGCGGGCTACAATACACGGGGTCACAAAGAGTTGGGGATGACTGAGCGACTAACCCACAACACCTCAATACAAAACATTTTTGGGGTTAAAAAAATAAAAAGAAAAAAGAAAAACTCACAGAGTCATTATTCAGAGGCTTGGGTAAGCCATAATGACATATAATATGGAATTTCTGCCCTCCATTGAATTTTTAAACCTTAGTTAAATCATGGATCTAGAGCTACCAGAATCCTTTCCCTTCTACAGGGGATTTCTCCACCCAGGGATCACACTGGGGTCTTCTGCATTACAGATGGGTTCTTTATCATCTGAGCTACCAAGGAAGTCTCATGAGAAGGCATCTTAAGTAAGTACTATAAGTACTTTGCACCGATATCTCAAGTGTGTGCTCCTGCTTTTTTTTTTTTAATATTTATTTTTATTTATTGATTTGTCTGCACCGGGTCTTAGTTGCAGCACACAAGATCTTTAGTTCCAGCATGTGAATTCTCAGATGTGGCACTTAGCATCTAGTACCCCAACTAGGGCGTGAATCCAGGCCCCCTGCAATGGGAGTGCAGGGTCTTAACCACTGGACCACCAGGGAAGATCCCAACTAATTTTTTTTAACCTAGTATTCCCCTTAAAGAACCAGAGGTCATTACAATGTAACTGTGCCCCATGGAGGGCGTCTCAGTTAGCTCAGTGTAAAGAATCTGCCTGCCAATGCAGGATATGCAGAATACTCAGGTTTAACCCCTGGGTTGGGAAGACCCCCTGGAGGAAATGGAAACCCACTCCAGCATTCTCGCCTGGAGAATCTTCTGGTCAGAGGGGCCTCGCAAGCTATAGTCCATGGGGTCTCAAAGGGTCGAATATGATTTAACAACTGAGTATGCATACACACGTGCCCTGTGGAAGACACCATGGTTTTGAAACACAACTAATCCCCAGGGACACAGGACACTTTCGCAATCCACTAGGGAGGGTGTTTGACGTTAAAATGACAAATGGAAAATCTACCCTCATCCAGTCCATATGCTCCCCATATTTTTTCCCGAGTTCTTATAGAGCTGGAATAGATGAACTCAAAAAGTGAAGGATTTCTCACATTCATCTGTAACCCATAAAAAAGGAGCATTCTGATTGGAAATACCAAGTTGAAAACTGTAGAGTCTTCTACAAAAACATTAAGTTAATAACTGTGATGCTTCAATGAAAATCAGAAATATCAGTGCCATATTTAATGACTTAAAAAAAAGTGCAGGGTTAATGATTCTCAGCAGATTTTCATTTGTGTGTAGTAGTGGAAGGATAGTTTGAGAAGATAAAAATGGATTTTCCAAAGTTTAATTAGATGGCAACTTCTGTTGCAACTGCTGTTCCATATGGGGTCCAAATCATTACAGTTCTTAGTACTTTGTATAAAGCAACTGATCTGAATAATGTTTTTCTCCTCTTTTCCAATAAACAAAATTACTAGAAGCAGTCTGTTTTCTTTCAGCAGGCAGGAACAGTAATATAATTTTGCCATACTGTTTCTGGATTATGTTAACTCCTTAGCTTTGTACCGCATTATAGTCTGCAGAAATACCATCTCACAGAACATTATGTGATACAACCCAGAGGGTAAACTTTATTAGCTAGATACATTAATTAGATATGTGAATGCCGGAGCATTGGAGACAAATATAATGGAAGAGGAAAGAGTTGTCAAGTCACTGATTTATTATAAAGGTGAAGAGGTCTAAGGAATGCTGAGCTATCTCTCTAGAGGGAGGACAGTTTGCACTATGTCCTCGGTGAGCACTAGGAACATGAACAGTCTCTTTAAATTTTGGAGGCCACATGTTACTGCATGTGAGTCTGGTGCTGAAAACCTGTAAGATTTGAGTTTGTCCCATGACAAGAGAAGGCTCTCCAGACAACTGAGGTCACAGTGATCCTGCTTAATTAAATGATGTTTAAATGGTGTATAGCAGGTCAGGTTGCTATATGTAGTGTGTGGTAAGGCTTAATAAGAAAATTAACCTCTTAGATTTCCAAAGCAAGGATATGCTTATATTTAACAAGTAATTATTAATCTTTTAATAGCAATAGTCTCTTCTGAAGGGAAAGGAAAACAATAATTTGATGTTAACTACTCATAAATCTATTATTATCCTATCTCTCTAGCCTAAGCGGAATTGCTCTGTACTGCTGATTCAGCAAATACATGATATAAATGAAAATGGGGCCAAATAGGTCCTAATCTTGCGGTGGGATCTTGCCGTCTCTTCTTGTCAGTCCCACTTAAGACCTCACAGGGGCTTTCTCTATAACTGGCTATCTGAGAAGGCTATAATATAATTGTAATTGACATCATGTGGCATGCAGGAACCAATTAAGAGTCTGATTGGGATGCCTTGAAAGGGCAGTTTGATAAGAAGCTAAAGAGAACAAGAATACATATGACTCAATTGATCTCTTCAACATGCTGGAGACATTAATGAGTATAGCTCTCACTATTCTGATGCAATGCTTTCTTGTAAGAGATCTCTTCCAAAATGCTTTGGAGGGGAGCTTTAAATGAATTGTCTTTCAAGTTGCTCACTTCCTGTTATCTTAGTATTCTCTGAAGGTCGATAGTGCTAAGGTGGAACACTGTCGGAACAGAGCAGCTGGAGGAGGACAGTTCTAGAACTGAGTGGTTCTGGATAGTTGGTAACAGAGCTCACCCAAGAATCACAGAGACACTTTTATTTTTATTTTTTATTTTATTTAGTTATTTATTTTTAACTTTTTGTATGAATGTATACCTTTTTTAATTTTTAATTTTAATTTTTATTATTATTTTTTAGAGTTTCCATTTTACTTTATTTTACTTTACAGTACTCCACTGGTTTTTGCATACATTGACATGAATCTGCCACGGGTGTACACGAACTCTCAAACATGAACCCCAGTGAGTTGGACTGTGAAGAAGGCTGAGCACCGAAGAATTGATGCTTTTGAACTGTGGTGTTGGAGAAGACTCCTGAGAGTCCCTTGGACTGCAAGGAGATCCAACCAGTCCATTCTGAAGGAAATCAACCCTGGAATTTCTTTGGAAGGAATGATGCTAAAGCTGAAACTCCAGTACTTTGGCCACCTCATGCGAAGGGTTGACTCATTGGAGAAGACTCTGATGCTGGGAGGGATTGGGGGCAGGTGGAGAAGGGGACGACCGAGGATGAGATGGCTGGATGGCATCCCTGACTCGATGGATATGAATCTGAATGAACTCCGGGAGATGGTGATGAACAGGGAGGCCTGGCGTGCTGCGATTCATGGGATCGCAAAGAGTAGGACACGACTGAGCGACTGAACTGAACTGAACTTATTTAACTTATATGTAGAGTACATCATGGAAAATGTGAGGCTGGATGAAGCACAACTGGAATCAAGATTGTCGGGAGAAATATCAATAACCTCAGATATGCAGATGACACTACCCTTATGGCAGAAAATGAAGAACTAAAGAGCCTCTTGATGAAAGTGAAAGAGGAGATGAAAAAACTGGCTTAAAACTAAACATTCAAAAAATGAACATCATGGCATCTGGTCCCATCACTTTATGGCAAATAGATGGGGAAACAGTGGAAACAGTGGCTAACTTTATTTTTCTGGGTTCCAAAATCACTGCAGATGGTAATTACAGCCATGAAATTAAAAGATGCTTGCTCCTTGGGAGAAAAGCTATGACCAACCTAGACAGCATATTAAAAAGCAGAGGCGTTACTTTACCAACAAAGGTCCATCTAGTCAAAGCTGTGGTTTTTCCAGTAGTCATGTATGGATGTAAGAGTTGGACTATAACGAAAGCTGAGTGCCAAAGAATTGATGCTTTTGAACTGTGGTGTTGGAGAAGACTCTTGAGAGTCTCTTGGACTGCAAGAACATCCAACCAGTCCATCCTAAAATAGATCAGTCCTGGGTGTTCATTGGAAGGACTGATGTTGAAGCTTAAACTCCAATACTTTGGCCACCTGATGCGAAGAACTGACTCGTTTGAAAAGACCCTGATGCTGGGAAGGATTGAGGGCAGGAGGAGAAGGAGATGACGGATGATGAGATGGTTGGATGGCATCACCGACTCAATGGACATTTTGGGTAAACTATGGGAGTTGGTGGTGGACAGGGATGCCTGGAGTGCTGCAGTTCACAGGGTCACAAAGAGTTGGACACAACTGAGCGACTGAACTGAACTGAACTGAACAGGAAACTCTTTCCAGCAGCTATAAAATCAATTTTCTGAACTGAATATTCTCTTCACCTATCATCTTTTCCCTTGAGATTTAAAATATTTATGTATCTGTTTTAGCTCTCCTTAGCTATTTTTTAAAAAATAATTCAACTTATTTATTTTTGACTGTGTTAGGTTTTTGTTGCTGTGTGAGCTTTTCTCATTTGTGACAAGCAGGGGCTACTCTTCATTGTGGTGCACAGGCTTCTCACTGCAGTGGCTTCTCTTATTGTAGAACAGTCTTTAGGCATATGGGCTCGGTAGTTGTGGCTCCCAGTATCTACAGCACAGGCTCCATATTTGTGGCCCAAAGACTTAGCTGCTCAGTGGCATGTGAGATCCTCCTGGACCGGGGATTGAACCTGGGTCTTCTGCATTGGCAGGCAGATTCTTCACCACTGAGCTACCAGGGAAACCTCTCCTTAAATATCTTGAAGGTAGGAAAAGTCTTGGACATTTTTATTTATGTGCCTTGTGTACCTTGGGTGCTCAGAAAATATTTATTGAATGAAGCAAAAAATTTATCCTGTGGATGTTGAATAACAATTTAAGAATTAGAGGATAAGGTAATATTTACAAAAATGATTACACCAGGTCATTAGTTAGTCTCCATTTTAAGGAGTCTTCATTATTCCTAAAGATTTCTTTGAATATAGATTAAAATCTCAAACATAGTGTAGAGTTTCATTTGTGTGCTTATGTTAGAAGGAAGAAGTGGGTTAAGCACAGATGGATGGATAAAGAAACAGGGAGGCAATAGAGAGGCCTAAATCCCCTCCTTTTGGCATGGGGAAATGTAGGAATTTCCAGTGGATTACCTGGCTAGAGCAATTTTGCTAATAGCCCAGTCAAGGAGGCTGGCTATCAGATGAGGCACCTTAGCAACAAGAGGCAGTAGGATGTTCTGCTACATGGGAGGCTCTTCTGTCAGAGAGCAGCAGAGGAGTAGGGCTTCTTGGAGACTCATGAAGAACCTTGATGTATGCCCAACAAGTAGATCAGTATTTAGGCATTGTCGCACCGAGGGCATCTTCAGCCTGTCAACATGAGAGAAGCTGGAATAGCCACAGTGAGGATTAAGCTTTAAAGAGAGAGGAAGGGGACTTCCCTGGTGGTCCAGTGGTTAAGATTCCATGGCTTCAATGCAGGGGATCCAGGTTTGATCCCTGGTCAGGGAACTAAGATCCCACATGTGGCGTGGTGTGGACAAAAATAATTCTTTTTTTTTTTTTAATGAAGGAGGTGTCTCAGAGCCAGACCCTGCCAACACCTTTCATCTCAAACCCCATAGTCAGGACCACCACTCAAGCCTCACCTGAAGATAAGGAAAGGAGATGAGATTTTTTTTTTTTAACTTGGAAGTTAATGCTTTAATTCGAACCAAATTTTAACACCCCATAGTGGCCACAAAACTAGGGAATCTTCATGAGATCATATTGCTGTACTGGAAAGGGAGATTCAACAATCCCCTAGAGAAGATAGTACAGTAACTGGCAACACTCCAGCCACTTTATTTTCAGATTCCACCAAGCTGAAACTTCTCAGTAAACCCAGTTACATTAGTCAACAAAGGACTGTCTTGGTCTTCTAGGGCCATATACTGGGTGACTTAAACAATGATATTTATTTTCTCACAGTTTTTGGAGGCTGGGAAGTCCATGATCGAAGTTCTGTCAGGTTTGGTGTCTAGTGAGGGCTCTTTCTGTCTTGCAGGCCACCTTCTTGCTGGTGGGGTGATGGGGGTATGGGATGAGATGAGATGAGGTGAATCTCTAGAGTTTCTTCCTTTTTTATAAAGTCACCAGTTCTATCAGATTAGAGCTCCACCCTGATGACCTAATTTGACCTCTCTCACCTCCTTAAAGGCCTTATCTCCAATCTCTGTCCATGGGATTTCCCAGGTAAGAATACTGGAGTGGGTTGCCATTTCCTCCTCCAGGGGATCTTCCTGATTCAGGGATTGAACCTACATCTCCAATGTCTCCTGCATTGCAGGTGGATTCTTTACCTGCTGACCCATCAGAAAAGCCCCAAATATCCCAAATGCCTGGATATTGCAATTTCAAATGGAAGCAAGAACTTTCAGACCTTCATTAAATAAATCTTGGATATATGGTCATGATTAATACCAAAGGAACTAAAAAGCTGATTGGAAATTCAGAGGCTCAGTCATTTGTCTCCAATGCTGACGTAGCTGATGCTGCCAAATACTGGGGGACTTGGGGGAGCGAAATTTCAGAATAATTTATCATGGCTTAAAAGTCAAAATATGTTCTTCAAAAATTAACATGTGCCATTGGCAATCTAGAGCTCAACAGCAGCAAGCCAAAACCTACAATCAACAATGCATTGGAGAATACAGATAGTAGGAATTAAATTGAAGATTTAAGGCCAAGTCCCCTCCCACCTAAAAAGGTTGCAACTGAAATCCACTTGTTAAGTCAGAATAGAAAGTCTGCTCTTAAGAGATGTTTCTGACTTCCAGTTTTCAGTGTGACATATAAAGAGCTTAGAAGCACTCACAACAAGGAAACAACTGTTCTCAAGGAAAAAATCAACAATTCTTGTGTTCATCAGAGAATGGAGCTCCTTGGCAAACTCCTGCCCTCCAAACGGGAGAGACAAAGAGAGAAAAAGCCATAACACTAGAGGAAATTTTAGCCTCTGACATCACAATTACAGCAAAAAGTGTACACAGCCTACCCCTTCCTAGTCAGATAAATTTAAACCTCACACTCCCTCAGATCCTTTTACCCAATACATTATGTTTGGCTTTCAATTTTTAAAAATCACAAGTCATACAAAAACACAAAAAGCACAATCTGAGTGAACAAAGGAAGCATCAGAACCAGACTCAGATATGGCAGAGAGTTTGGAATTATCAGACTGAGAATTTAAAATAACTATGATTAATATGCCAAGTGTTCCCAAGGGAACAGTAGACAAATGTAAGAAAAGATAGGGAAAGTAAGAGAGATGGAACTTTAAGAAAGAATCAAAAGAAAATGCTAGAAATCAAAAACACTGTAACAGAAATGATGAATGTGTTTGATGGATTCATAAAGAAAAGAATCAGTTAACTTAAAGATATATCAATAGAAACTTTCAAAACTGAGAAACAAACAGAAAAGAATGAAAAAGACTGAGCAGAATGTTCAAGGACTGTGGGACAGTTACAAGAAGGGTACATGTGTGTAAAATCAATACTGAAAGGAACAGAAAGAGAGAAAGGAACAGAAGAAATATTTGAAGTTTTAAAGGCTGAGAATTTTCCAAAAATAAAAGACAGACACCAATCCACAGATCCAGGAAGCTCAGAGCACAACAGGATAAATACCCGCCAAAATCGATATGTAAGCATATCATATTCAAACTGCAAAAAAAAAAAAAAAAAGAAAAAGAAAAAAAATCAAAGATAAAAAGAAAATCTTGAAAGAAGCCAGAGAATATAATGCCTTACTTTATAGAGGAATAAAAACAATTCAACTGGACTTACCTTCAGAAACCATCCAAACAAAAAGAGAATAAGGTAAAATGTTTAAAGTATTGCTGACTGTGAGGATGGCGGGGAGGGGGAAGCTAATGGCAGTGATGGCAGACAAGGACACCGTGACTGGCTTCCTGCTGGGTGGCATAGGGGTGCTTAACAAGAACTGCCAACCAAATTTCCTGGTGATGGAGAAAGATACTACCATCAGTGAAACTGAAGACACATTCCGGCAGTTTCTAAACCGGGATGACATCAGCAGCATTCTTATCAACCAGTACATTGCAGAGGTGGTGCAGGCATACACTTGATGCCCTCTGGCACTACATTCCAGCCATACTGGAGATCCCATCCAAGGAGTACCTCTGTGATGCTACCAATGTCTCCATCCTCCACAGGGCCAGGGGCATGTTCATGGCTGAAAACCTGCACTAAGGAACTTTCCACGGCCTTGTAGCCTCTCCCTAGGCTTACTATCAGCCCTTGTCTAAGATGTGAGCCTCTGAGTTCCAATTCCCTGCCCCTTCCCACTCCACTGAGAGGCTAGGTTCCAGGTACCAGGGCTCTGCCATTAAAATCAAGGCTGGCTAGGGTAAAAATAAATAAATAAATGAAAATAAAGAGAGCAGACACAAATTACTGATGTCAGAAATGAAAGCGAAACCAGCACTACTGATCCCATGAACAGTAAAATGATAATTTAAAAATACAGTTGACCCTTGAATGACACTGGTTTGAACCATGCAAAATTTTTTCCAATAAATACAGCAGCACTACATGATCCACAGTTGACTGACTCTTGGATGCAGAACCATGAATGTGGAGAGCCTACTATAAAGTTGTGCATGAATTTCTTACTGCACAATGAATCAGTGTCCCTAACCCCCATGTTGCTCAAGGGTCAACTATATTTTGAACAACTTTACAACCACTAATTTGATAAAAGATGAAATGGACCAATTCTTTGAAAGAAAATCTGCCAAAACTCATACAAGGGGAAATAGATAATCTGAGTAAATCTATAACCATTAAAGAAATTGAAATCAGTAATTAATAACCTTCTAAAACAGGAAACACCAGGCCCAAATGGTTTCACTATATTTTTAATTAAAAAAAATTAACACCAAAGACATTTTGTATTGGGGTATAGCCAATTAACAACGTTGTGATAGTTTTAGATGAACAGTGAAGGGACTCAGCCATACATATACATTTATCCATCCTCCCCCTAACCCCCCTGCCATCCAGACTGGCATTTAATATTGGGCAGAGTTCCATGTGCTATACAATTGTTTTTTGTTGGTTATCCATTTTAAATATAGCAGTATGTACATGACCTTTCCAAAGTCCTTCACTATCCCTTCCCCCCCTGCCACTATGAGTTTGTTTTCAAAGTCTGTGAGTCTCTTTCTATTTTTTAAGTAAGTTCAGTTGTATCATTTCTTTTTAGATTCCACATATAAGGGATGTCATATGATGTTTTTCCTTCTCTGTCTAACTCACTTCACTTGGTCTGACACTCTCTAGGTTCACCCATGTTGTTGCAAATGGCCTTATTTCATTATTTTTAATGGCCGAGTAATATTCATTGTATGTATGTACCACATCTTCTTTATCCATTCCTCTGTCCATGAACATTTAGGTTGTTTCCATGTCTTGGCCATTGTAAACAGTGCTGCAATGAGCATTGGGGTGCATGTATCTTTTTGGGCCATGTTTTTCTCTGTGTATATGCCCAGAAGTTGGATTGCAGGGTCATATGGTAGTTCTAACTTTAGTGTTTTAAGGAACCTCCATATGGTTCTCCATAGTGGCTGTACCAATTTACATTCCCACCAACAGTGCAGGTGGGTTCCCTTTTTTCCACACCCTCTCCAGCATTTGTTATTTGTGGATTTTTTGATGATAGCCATTCTGACTGGTGTGAGGTGATATCTCATTGTGGTTTTGATTTGCTTTGTTCTAATAGCTAGCAATGTTGAACATATTTTCATGTGCCTATTGGCCATCTGTATGTCCTCTTTAGAGAAATGTCAATTCAGCTGTCTGCCCATTTTTTTAATGGGTTGTTCATAAATTTTGGAGATTAATCCCTTATCAGTCACATCATTTGCAAATATTTTCACCCAATCTGTGGGTTGTCTTTTTGTTTTGTTTATTGTTTCCTTTGCTGTGCAAAAACTTTTGAGTTTAAGTAAGTCCCATTTGTTTATTTTTGCTTTTATTTCCATTATTTGGGGAGATGGATTAGAAAAGATATTGCTGTGATTTATATCAGAGAGTATTCTGCCTATGTTTTCCTCCAAGAGTTTTACAGTATCCGGTCTAACATTTAGGTCTTTAATCTATTTTGAGCCCATTTCTGTGTATGGAGTTAAGGAATGATCTAATTTCATTCTTCTACATGTGCCTGTCCAGTTTTCCCAGCACCATCCATCGAAGAGACTGTCTTTCCAACACTGCATAGCCCTGACTCCTTTGTCATAAATTAATTGACCATAGGTGCATGGGCTTATTTCCGGGTTTTCTATCCTGTTCCACTGATATATATCTCTATTCTTGTGCCAGTATCATACGTTTTGATGATTGTAGCTTTGTAGCATAGTCTGAAGTCAGGGAACCTGATTCCTCTAGCTCCGTTTTTCTTTTTCAAGATTGCTTTGGTTATTTGGGGTCTTTTGTGTCTCCATACCAAATGGTTTCACTACTGAATTTCATCAAACATTTAAGAAACAAATGATACCAATTCTCTACTGCTACTGCTAAGTCACTTCAGTTGTATCTGACTCTGTGCAACCCCATAGATGGCAGCCCACCAGGCTCCCCCATCCCTGGCATTCTCCAGGCAAAAACACTTGAGTGGGTTGCCATTTCCTTCTCCAATGCATGAAAGTGAAAAGTGAAAGTGAAGTCACTCAGTCTTGTCCGACTCTTAGTGACCCCATGGACTGCAGCCCACCAGGCTCCTCTGTCCATGGGATTTTCCAGGCAAGAGTACTGGAGTGGGGTGCCATTGCCTTCTCCGACCAATTCTCTACAGTCTGCTCCAAAAAAATAGATGCAGAGTAAATACTTCCTAATGCATTTTATGAGGGTCAGCATTATCTAATACCAAAACCAGGCACAGATATTACAAGACAGGAAAACTACTAATGGATATCTCTCATGAGCATAGATTCAAAAATCCTCAGCAAAATATTAGGAAATCAAATCCAGCAATATATAAAAAGGATTATACCCCACAACTCAGTGTGTGTTCTAGATATCCAAGGGGAAGGTCAAAATTTTAAAGTCAATTAATGTAATCCATTACATTAACAGGTAAAGAAGAAAAATCATATGATCACAGTAATAAATGCAATAAAAGCATTCAGCAAGATACTACACCCTTTCATGGTAAACTCTAAGTAAACCAGAAAGAGGGGAAATTTCTTCAACTTGATAAAAAAAATCTGTAAAACGACTACAGTTAACATCATTATTATTGATGAGAAATTATAAATAGATGCTTTCCCCCCTAAGAGGGGCAAGAAAGCAGGTATGTGCCCTCTCACTACTCTTTATCCAAATTATACTGTAAGTCCTATCTAATGTAATAAAAAAGATTAAAAAGTAAGGAAAATGTGTATAGATTGAGAAGAAGGGAATAAACTCTCTTTGTTTGCAGGTGATATTATTGTCCATATATAAAATGTCAAAAAAATTTACCAAAAATCCCTTCTGGAACTAATAAGCAATTGTTGCAAGGGCACAAAGTCCAAGGTTAATATATGAGAGTCTGTTACTTTCCTATATATCAGCAGTATACATTTGAAATTTAACAATAAAAAGCATAATATCATTTATGTTAGCAGCAAAAAATTAAAATACTTAGGTATAAATCTAATAAAATTTTATAAGGTCTACATAAGGAAAACTAATGAAAGAAATCAAAGGTCTAAATAAATGGAGAGATATTCCATGTTCTTGTACAGGATGACTTGATACTGTTAAGGTGTTTGTTATCCCTAATGTAATCTATAGATTCAACTCAATTCCAATAAAAATCCCAGCAATTTACTTTGTGGATATCAACAAACTGGTCATAAAGTTTATATGGAAAGGCGAAAGATCCAGAATAACCAATTCAACCCTTTAAAAGAACACAGTTGGGAGACTGAAAATCCTCTAATTCAAGACTTACTCTAAAGCCACAGTAATCATGACAGTGTGGTATTGTTAACAGAATAGACAAATCAATTTAATGGACCAAAGAGCCCAGAAATAGGCCATACAAATATAAGCAACTAATTGTTGACAAAGGAGCAAAAGCAATCCAGTGAAAAAGAATAGTCTTTTCAACAAATGGGGCTTAATAGCTGCAGATTCACATTCAGGAAAATGAATCTAGACACTGACCTTGCATATTTTATGAAAATAGACTCAAAATGAATCATAGACCAAAATATAAAATGCAAAAATATAAAACTTCTAGGAGATGATAGAAGAGAAAATCTAGGTAACCCTGAGTTTGGCAATGAGTCTTTAGATACAATGCTAAAAGCATGCTCCGTGAAAGAAAAAATAGCTAGGTTGGATGTCATTAAAGTGAAAACCTTTTACTCTGCAAAAGATACTCTGTTAAGATAATGCAAAGACAAGCCATACCCAGGGAGAAAATATTTGCAAAAGCACATCTGATAAAGGACCTGTATCCACAACATATACAGAACCCTTAAACCTCAACAACAACAACAACAACAAATGGACAACCTAATTTAAAAGCTGGTGGACAGTTTATCAAAGTAAATATATAGATGGCTAATATGGCACATATGAAAAGATGCTCCACATCATATGTTATTAGAGAATTATAAATTAAAATATCAGTGATATACTATTACATACCTACTAGCATGGCCAACATCCAAACCTCTAATGACATCTAATGCTGGTGAGGATACGAAGCAACAGGAATTCTCCTTCATTGCTGGTGGAGATGTAAAATGGTATAGCCACTTTGGAAGACAGTTTGGAAATTTCTCACAAAGCTAAACATAGTCTTGCCGTATTTTAGCATTCATGCTCTTTGGGACTTATCCAAATGCATTGTTAATTATGTTCACATAAAAACATGCACAGGAGTATTTATGGAATATTTACTTATAAATGTCAAAATTGGAGGCAACCAAGATGTTTTTCAGTAGGTGAATGGAAAAACAAATTGTGATGCAGTCACGCAATAGAATATTATTCTGTGATAATAAGAAATGAGGTATGAAGCCATGAAAAAACATGGTGGAAACTTACAAGTATAGTGTCACCTGAAAGAAGCCAATCTGAAAGAATTCCCCAGTGGTCCAGTGGTTAAGATTCTGTACTTCCACTGCATGTGGCCTGGGTTTGATCCCTGGTCAGGGAACTAAGATCCCACATACTGTGCGGTGGGGAAAAAAAAAATGTTGTTAATTAAAAAAGAAGAAATCAATCTGAAAAGGCTACATCCTATGTAATTACAACTATATGACATTCTGGAAAAGACAAAACTATGGAAACAATAGATAGATCAGTGGTTGCCTGGTGTTGAAGAAAGGGGAAAGGATGAATAGTTGGAGCATAGGGAATTTTTTAGAGCAATGAAATGCTTCTGTATCAGAGATAGAGGAATGAGAGGGAGAGAGGAAGGAAGTGGGGAGGGGAAAGGGGAAACAATTCATGCAGGTCAGCATTTTCTACATAAATGGACATGTTCTATATCTGTACTGTCCAATATGAGAGTCCTATATAACTACTGCCCCTGGAGTAGGGATGGGCTACCCACTCCAGTATTCTTGGGCTTCCCTTTTGGCTCAGCTGGTAAAGAATCCACCTGCAATGCAGGAGACCTGGGTTCGATCCCTGGGTTGGGAGGATCCCCTGGAGAAGGGAAAGGCTACCTGCTCCAGTATTCTGTCCTGGAGAATTCCATGGACTGTATAGTCCATGGGTTCGCAAAGAGACATGACTGGGTGACTTTCACTTGTAACTACTGAATACTTCAAACATGTATAGTGCAGCTAAAGAACTGAATTTAAATCTTTATTTAATTTTCATCCATTTAAATTTAAATAGTCACATGTGACTAATGGTTATATATTGAAAAGCACATGTATATATGCTTTTCTCAACTGAGAAAATTCAGTGTTTAAAAAAACTCATTGGGTAAGTCATTTTGAGAGTGTACTACACTTAAAATATTAAATATTAACTTTAAATATTTTGGATATTTTAAAAAGTAGATTTATGTTCTTCCTCCTTGAAATTTATTTGAGGGAAAAATGCATGAACAATTAAATAACAACTGAAATGTAACCTATACAGATAAACTACAGGCACTACTTTCAGCTCTTTGAGGATATAAAGAAAATTATAAAGGTAAAAATAAAAAGAGGTTAATAATTTTGTTGTTGTTGTTGTTCAGGTGCTAAGTTGTGCCCAACTTTTTGTGACCCCAAGGACTGCAGCACACCAGGCCTCCCTGTCCTTCACTATCTCCCAGAGTTTGCTTAAACTCATGTCCATTGAGGGTTGCATAAATAAATATATGGAGAAATCTTAAAAAGGAATGGAGAAAGAGTATTTTGTGTGACCTAAAACCTGTTTTATTCTTACCTACCAGAAATTCTAAATATTAATAGTGCCCTAGGAGGGTTTCAAGTAACATTTTGAGCCATTCTCATTTTATTCATCCTGTCACAATTTGGACAGTTTGAGGCTTGTATTTTAATAAATGTCCACAGCTAGATAGAAAATATTCATTACTGAAGGAAAACTCAGCAGTTGAAAATGATCACCAAAAATGTTCATAAAAGTTCCAGGATAGCTATGGACTTCCAATTATTATGTTTGAATTTAAGTGAAAAACGCCTTATCTTCTGGGAAAGTTTAACACTTCATTGAAATATGTATATTATCATATGTGAAATAGATCGCCAGTCCAGGTTCGATGCATGAGGCAGGTGCTCAGGGCTGGTGCACCAGGATGACCCTGAGGGATGCGATGGGGAGGGAAGTGGGACATGTATACCCATGGCTGATTCATGTGAATGTATGGCAAAAACCACCACAATATAGCCTCCAGTTACGTGTACACCCGTGGTGGATTCATGATGATGTATGGCAAAACCAATACAATATTGTAAAGTAAAAAAATAAAAAAGAAATAAATAAATAAACAAATAAAATTTAAAAATAAATGAAGTGCTAAAAAGACATCAATGTGGGTAACAGTGTGGCTTCTCCTCAGATTCACTTGAGACTTATTTTAAAATCCAGATTCCAAGGTTGCTCCTGATTCAGTGGTTATAGTGGGCCTGGAAATGTGTATTCTGAATCAACTTACCAAGTGATTTTGATTAAGGCAGAAATGGAACCCATTCTTTTTAAGAACTCCAATTTCTGTTGCCACTGCTTTTCCTCAACTAATGCTGAGAGACTGGAAAGAAC